>OW203764.1:37587990-37829161 GCA_934045905.1 Leuctra nigra | reverse complement strand
GTCACAACACGGATGTCCCACACAGATGCAAATCATTGTTTCCACTCAGTTGGAGGAAAACGCGTAACTACACGATTAAAATATGGTTCAATTGTTCCAGATTTAATTATCCGTGTATATTATCCGTGCTTACCTCGGTATGTCTTCAATTTATTGTAAATATTCGTAAATCACTTTCTTATGATATTCGTACAAATACCTCAATTAAAGAGTCAGTATGACATTTTAATATGATTATACCATTTGCTTTTTTTCGATTTGTGTTAGGTAGGTATTGTATGTAATCTAAGTCCATATCACATTCACACTACACAATTCAATTTGGACAATTTCAATCATCATAAACCTATCGGATTTCAGAGTCTCACTCAAAATGTAATTTCATTGGCTAGAAAATGAAATGCGAACTTTAATTGTATATAGTTTACAACTTTCCGGTCCTACAATCCAAGCTTAGATATTGTTTTCTGTTTTGTTACATTTTATCTCTGGACATTTCGTACAATATATTTTTTTGTGTCCTGACGAACATTGACGTTGAAACGCAATGATCAGACATAACAATTGTCTACGGTGTATTTTATTTTACATTGCACATTGAAAGCACTATACTGTAGATAATATTATTTCCTACATATCGTCATAGCTTTTGTACCATTCAATGATTCAAACTATTAAAATTTTGTTAAATAATATGCGTAGCGATAGTCGATCTTATTCTTAGCAATCAAACACCAACTAATCAAGACAATATTTGTGCCGAAACTCGCGTCAAAGCTTAAAAATAAGTACTTTTCAACTTTGACACAAATTTGGGCATACATTAGTATTCATATAAATATATTCATATATTCATATAAAATTAAATTTTTCATAAATTTAATGTTTCAAAAGTTATGACAGGTGGTTCAAGCGCGAGCAATTTTGTCACTTGTTACAGGCACATTTTTGTATACGATTGAAGACAAAATGGGTTGACGAAATGTTTTGAAACTTTAATCATGATTAGATAAAAGACAAACGTAGGGTTATCACTTGGTACATTTGAATTTATTGTTTCGTTATCTTACTTATAGTTACCCAGTTCTGTCTGTCTGTCTGTCTGTGTGTGTGTCAGGAATGTTGCGCGCTTCGATTTGACATTGGTATTGAAAACTATAAGAAAGACTAGAGGGTCCCGTCATGTAAAACATGACCAATGTGCACCAGTGAGGTATGCGTAAATATAAAACGACAGCAATATTTGTCAGCAGAGTGTGCGTCGTTAATACACTTGACGTCGTTGATGACCCAATCTTAACAGAATACGTTAACAAATGAGGAACGAAGAAAAGCAATTTTATCATACTTATTATGATGAAACAATTTCATATAAGTTTCCAAATTTACACCAAGTATTCGTACTAAGTAAAAATAAGAAGAAAAGCAATGTATGCGCCGTAAAAAAAAAAATATATATATATGACTAACATGGTTTTTTCTGATGACCTCAGAGAGGGTGATGATAATTAATACCAACTGCAAATTGAAAAGATTTGCCTACTGTGGGGATCGAACCCACGTCCCTGAATTTCCGGTCCAGTGCTATAACCACTAAGCTAAGCAGGCTATTCAATCTGCAGTGGTTTTGTTCCATATAAACTGTATTTCTACAGTCCGAGACGCGTGATGAAGAGGTCAGAAGACCGTGGAATCCTTTCCACGTTTGACAACTGACATTCACCTTCTCGTATGGATTTTTCTCATATACGATGAGTACTTATAGGTGACTAACATGGTTTTTTCTGATGACCTCAGAGAGGGTGATGATAATTAATACCAACTGCAAATTGAAAAGATTTGCCTACTGTGGGGATCGAACCCACGTCCCTGAATTGCCGGTCCAGTGCTCTAACCACTAAGCTAAGCAGGCTATTCAATCTGCAGTGGTTTTGTTCCATATAAACTGTATTTCTACAGTCCGAGACGCGTGATGAAGAGGTCAGAAGACCGTGGAATCCTTTCCACGTTTGACAACTGACATTCACCTTCTCGTATGGATTTTTCTCATATACGATGAGTACTTATAGGTGACTAACATGGTTTTTTCTGATGACCTCAGAGAGGGTGATGATAATTAATACCAACTGCAAATTGAAAAGATTTGCCTACTGTGGCATATATATATATTATTATATTATTATATATATTCTGAGGTATCAGAAAAAAACATGTTAGTCACATATATATATATATATATATATATATATATATATATATATATATATATTACATCATGTAGAGTCTCGCAGCCAGTAGGTATTAATAACATCATTTAACGGTTTATGCTACGTATATTTATTACACACCAACGTTTCGGCAAGCATCTACCCGCCTTTCTCAAGGTAACAAACGAAAATCAACGAAAAAACTATAAAATACAGCAAAATCAATTCATGAAATGTCAAATGTAGAAAACAGTGAAACGTGAAAATATCTTCGCTCTTGTTGGCTACTACATACTTGTAGTGCCTGAATTTTCAGATACCGTACACATAATGTTTGTACATAACTCTGTCATGACATTTGGAAATTATAAAAATTGTAAAACATTGACACAAATTTAGACTATAGGAGTCAAGAGTTAGGAAGTAACATCAGCCAGTCTGCTGATTAGTGGATTTCCATGGTCTCCGAGTGCTGCGTAGAACGACTCTCTCTGATTTTCCATGACTTCGTGGAGATAGGCAAATCCTATATCTTGGTGTATGCTCTTCGTCCGGGTGAACATCGGAGTGCGCAGGGCGATCTTGAGGGCCCTGTTCTGCACCCTCTGCAGCATTGTTCTCGCTCCCGCTGAAGTCCTCTCGTACCACACTGGTGAGGCGTACGTCAGTGTGGGCACGATGACGCTCTGGATAAGAAGCAGCTTGCTGGTGAGCGGCATGGATTTGCTTTTGAGCAGTGGGAACAGCGCCGCCGTCTTCCCGTTGGCCTTGCTGGCAATCTTCTCAGCGTGGGCCTTCCAGGAGAGCTTGGCATCCAGGGTGACACCCAGGTAAACATTGCTGGGAGACCAGGAGACATCTGTACCAGAGATGTTTATGGTAGGGGGTTGAAATTTCCGTCGCTTGGTGAAGAGTGTTGCCTCTGTCTTAGATGAATTTAGGGCTATACGGTTCTCTGTATACCAGTGGCTGAGTACGTCTAATGCTTTTTGCAGAGGCGGGCCAAGTTGATTAGATGCCATAGATTGGCAGATGACTGCGGCATCGTCAGCATAGAAAGCTACTTCGGTGTCCGGAATGTTAGTTGGGATGTCATTGGTGAAGATGTTGAAGAGGATGGGGCTAATGATAGATCCCTGAGGAACTCCAGCCAGAATAGGCCTCGCTGAAGAACAGGCACCGTTGATGTGTACGGTGAAGGATCTTTGATTTAAATAGGAGTGGATGATATTGATTAAGTAGTTGGGGAATTGATATTTAATTAGTTTTTGTAGTAGGCCTTCATGCCAAACTCTATCAAATGCTTTAGCAACGTCCAGGAAAACTATACCAGTTCCTTTCAGCTTTTTAAATCCATCGTTTATCTTGTCAACCACACGTAGAAGCTGATGTGTTGTTGAATGCTTCTGTCGAAAGCCAAACTGCTCATTGATCAGCAGCTTTGTAGCGTTTGCGTGGCCTCTAATTCGAGCATGAAGGACCTTTTCAAAAAGCTTCGATAGTGATGAGAGGAGACTAATCGGCCGGTAATTTGCAGGGTCACGAAGATTCTTTCCCGCTTTCGGGAACACAATGACTTTGGCTACTTTCCATTGGGTGGGGAAGTGTTGAAGACGGAGACTGGCATTAAATATTTCAAGGATACGTTCACCGGCAGGTATAGGAAGTTCTTTAAGAATCGTGTTTGTGATCTCGTCAATACCAGGTGCCTTGCCATTTGCAAGTTCATTTAGATATATAATTACTTCGTCCATAGAGCAGAGAACGACTTCATCATCTTCAGCCTGCGCCTTGTGTATAGCAAGATGGGTTCTTACTTCAGCCTCGATATGTGCTGATGAATTAGTCGGCGGGTTTGGGGAAAACTGATTTTGAAGCGAATCTGCTAGAACTTCTGCCTTATCATGTGGGCTGCATGCAAGGTGTGTACTACCTTGAATGGGTGGATTTGGTTGTTTGCTTCTTGTCAGTCGTTTTGCCATGGACCAGAGTGGACGACTCCCTGGTTCTAGTGTGGCTACAGCATCTTCCCACCTCTCTCTCCTGTGGCGACGAATTAATTCCTTTACAGATCTGTCTAAGAGCTTATATTCTTCATGTAAATCAGGTGTTCTGAGCGCCTGCCATCTCCTACGTGCACGGTTTCGAGTGGCTATTGACAGTTTAATTCCACGTGGAAGATCAAATATTGTGCACCTTTTTGTATTACAAATGGGAACACTGATCGCTCTTGCTTCCATAATATTTTCCGTTAATTTATTTACTGCTAAATCTATATCCTGATGCGAATCAAGTGGTCCACTCTCCAACTTATTTGATAAATGCTCTCTGAACTTTTCCCAGTCTGCTTTTCTGTAATTGAATCGAATGATGGGATCAACGGTCTCGTATGAGTCCCCTACGCTCAAAAGTACAGGATTATGATCTGAAGACAATTCTAAAAGTGTTTCTAATTCAATGGAATGTCGCAGATTTTTCACCACCGCAATGTCAAGAACATCAGCTCTTCCTGTAGGGATATGAAGATGTGTCGCTTCTTGCGGTCCAGTCACAGTAAAGTCACTTATACGGGAGAGTGAAAGGAGAGTGCGGCCATTGGCGTTGACAACTCGCGAGTTCCAGGCTGTATGCTTAGCATTAAGGTCGCCACCGAGAATAGTCGGGTAATTCGAGTCCATTAATGCTTCTATATCTGCTGTGAGAAGCTTAGTTCGCGGAGGACAATACGTGGCTATAAGCCGTAGTGGACCCAGTTTAGTAAAAAGCAGGATAGCGGTAGCCTCTATTGATTTCGTTTCAGGTAAAACAATCTCGTAGTGACTTACTCGATTGTCAATGATGATTGCAGTCCCTCCTGCTCTCCTGTCTCCTGGACGATCAGTTCTATACACTGAGTGATTGGCAAGCTTAAGCTTGTCCTTAGGGTTAAGATGGGTCTCACAGACAAGGGCAGCCATTAAATTTCGTGATTCCATCAATAGAAGTAATTCGTCTTTACGAGAACTTATGCTATTAGCATTCCAAATGATTAGATTAATTGAATTAATCGCTGGCATTGCGATTTTGTACAGACAAAAGAAGAGTTGGCACAAAACTTGCCAGAGACGTAATGATGGGGTGAATGTTCATATTAACTATAAAAATTGCAATGCCGTTTATAAGGGCTATCCAATCAATAGTTGATTGTTGAGGTACTACCGGTTGTACGAGTTCAGGAAGAGCATTGGGTGGCCTCTCTGCTTCTTCTAAGGCAGTGGTGTTTGAGGACGAGGGTTGCTCTGGATTTATCTGAGTGTTCAAAACAGAAGCAAAAGTCCGTGGTTGCGCCAATGAGACTCGTGGCACGGGCGTGGGTTGCGTCTGAGTATTCCCTCGGTTATCATGCTGTGGAGAAGAGCCATCTTGCTGCTGTGGACGTCGGGCTCGAGTAGCATGACGAGTTGCTGCCTTGATGACATCACATCCTCGGTAGCAAGCGGCATGCTGCTGATTGCAGTTACAGCACTTTGCTGTTTCTGGTGACTCCTTACACTCCTTAACCTGATGCACGCCTCCACATCGAACACATCGTGGCTGGCGATGACAAAATTTGGCCGTATGACCCACTCTTTGACAATTAAAACATTGTATGACATTAATCTTCTTGCTCCGTGGGGCCTCGGTGGAGACCACGCAGTAGAGGAGTCTCTTGATTTGGCTGAGGTCCACTGGAGCCTGACCACTCGTACTTACTAGCGTACATTCAAAAAGGGGCAAAAGACGTGTACTGTCTCCAGGCATCTTCATCTGCCGCACAGAGCGGACATTGAAGCCTTGCTGCTTCAGCTCCTCTTGAATGTCTTCTGTTTCAGCAGATTGTGGCAGACCTCTCAGAACAAAACGCTGTGATCTAGTGCGCTCAGTTGGAAACGTGTAGTACTCTATTCCCTCAGTCGAGTCTAGGGCGGAGGTAATTAGTTTGTACGAGGTAATATCTCTAATGATTACTCGAGAAACTTCGAGACCAGGTTTGATTATGAATGCCCCTTGTTCTGGACATACAGCGGAGAGCAACTCAACTAATGCCTTATGAGATTTCATATTTTGAATCACTATTGGTGGGATTTTATACTTCTTATCTGGCAAAGTCTCCGCCGTCATCGGGGTCGTGTCCATATCATTTGCACTTGCAAGCGGCTCAAATGAGTTCTGCGTACGCACAAGGTTGATCACTCTCTTGGATGATGGGCCTGAAGCATCTGACCCAGATGTTCGTGTGCTGGGACGATCGTTACAATTACGACGCCTTTTATTTCCTGTCACCATCGTGAAACCATCGGGAACTATGTTCAAAGACATCTCATTGGTTGCAGACTCAACTTGCATTAGCTCCGTGTCCGATTCATCACTAGACGAAAAATCATTTATAGAAGCTCCTATGGGTTGACTAGAAATGTTTATGACATTGTCTACAGCTGAAGGGGCATCTAGCCGGTTTACTTCATCACTCCAAACTTTATATATTCCACTCATTGCTCACATTACTTCAAGTCCAAATGAGCTACAAGCGTCTCTTGGTAGGTTTCGTAGACCTAGTATATAAAACTATTTTCTAATACTTTAAACAGATTCTGACGCGGAAAAATGGTTTGAATGGCTCCCAAAATATCTAATATCACCATTCAACACAACAAACATGCAAAACTAGCGATTAATCCACAAATATAAGCGAAAATACTGAGAATAATTCACAGAACTCGACAACAAATCTTCACTCGTTTTAGCATCCACTGAGCCGTGGGGATAGCAGACTGATCACGGCCACGCAGACACAAACCAGTCGATAGAGTTGATAGATACGAAGTTAATTATGATTCAATTACTGTGACGGACAATGACGTTCCGCCAGTGCAGTGTTGATCCTAATAATTAAAACATGCTTTGTTGAAATATTTGTGGGAATTATTGACAAAACAGAACGGGACGAAGTTTTGTGACAATTGATTTTAATTTAATAATTCTGCTTTTGCCGTCATCAAGGGAGGCCACAATGCTGGAGCTGATGGATAATAATGTTGCATGGATGGAAAACTATTCTGTCAACTGGAATCTGCAGCTAGGGATTCAAGCCATGTGACTGCAGAGCAAATGGTTTTGTGCTTTCATTAGTGACAACATTTTCTAAAGTGACATTGCAGCATAGCATACCGTAATACTTTGACAGTTTTACTAATAAATTGAATGTTACTAAAATTGTGTTGTTTTTGTTTGAACGATACATTGGTTTCGTTTTAGAATGACCTACAAATATAAACGTTCAGATTCGTTAACGTTAATTTTAATAAATAATTATATCCTACCCCAATACGCTCGATTGTACAATGTCCTGTCAACACAAGTGAGTTCACTTCAGCCTAAAGAGGACTTCAGCCGTCTAGATGGTTGTAAATTGGCTATTGCCATGGTAACCACCGAGTAACCACCGATTTAACCAATACATCTAGTGGAGCGGTCGCTCCACGCCAGCCAAGTCGTACGGCGCGCGCACACTCTCATTTAAAAAGGCTGGAGCAACCCACTTTTACTGTAAGCATCAAAGTGGCATTTTCGGCCTACTGGATCTTAAAATTGGGAAATCTCACATTGTTGCAAAATATCTTAATTTCGAGCTATGGCCCACCCCACCACATGTACCAAATTTGGGAACAATGGGTTATTCCGTTTGCGAGCGGGAGGACCGTGAATATCGTGAAATTCGACGGCATTCTCCAGATAATAATTATGATGATTCATCTTCCAATAAATTCCGCGGTCTCCGCCACAGCCTAAACGGCTGGGTTGATTGACCCGAAATTTTCACCACATATACAGCTCGTCTGCCTGATGATACCTTGCCCTTATGAATTTTTTGTGCCGCCATTTTGAAACCGGAAGTGACGTCATATCTCAAAAACGGCTAAACCGATCGGAACTAAATTTGCGCCAATCGATTCAGACGGTCCTTTATATGAAATAACAACAGTGAAATTAAAGTTTTCTTATTACTGAAACCGGAAATGACGTCATAGTTTAGTGAAATATGACTAAATTCACTTCCCCTTTATATAAAAACCAACTACATATTCAGAAGGCTTATAATGAAATATTAGTATTTATATACATATTAATACAATGTGTAAGAACTTTCAGCCGCCATTTTGAAAACCGGAAGTGATGCCATATCTCGAAAACGGCTGGACCTATTGGAACGATGCTTTCGCAATTCTTCATGGCATATCACTTTAAGTTTATATTTAGCTCCAAACAAAATTTTTCTTAGTAACTAATTCGGAAATAGCGTATTTTTTTAAAGGAATTAAGGAATTATCCATTGTTGCCCCAATAAGTTTTACAAGTTGTGTAAATAAACTAAAAAATAAGTGATATCCCCATAAAAAAACACTCCGTGTAAAAATACCAGCCAAGTCTCTTCAACTAAAAAAAAATATGAAATCTAAAAGTTCTGCACTGAAACGTAGTGATATCAAAAAATTAGCCAAGTCAAAACTTTATTTGAAAATTAAAATATACTTGGCGCATCGTTTTTTTAGGGCATTGTAGGTATACTATAAGTATATGTATTTATATCTAGCCTATACTTCTAAGCTATTTATATACACGATGCGCCAAGTATTTTTTAATTTTCAAATAAAGTTTTGACTTGGCTAATTTTTTGATATCACTACGTTTCAGTGCAGAACTTTTAGATTTCATTATTTTTTTTAAGTTGAAGAGACTTGGCTGGTATTTTTACACGGAGTGTTTTTTTATGGGGAAATCACTACTTTTTTTAGTTTATTCTTACAACTTATGTGTGACACATATCAAATGAACAATTACTAAATCCTTTAAAAAAAAATCACCCTTTACAATTTGGTTATTCTCATGAAGAATAGCAAAGGTTTCATTCCAATCGGTCAACCCAGTTTCGAGATATGGCAACACTTCGGTTTTCAAAATGGCTGCTGAACTTTCTGCACTGCCACATATAATTTATAACTATAAATGATGTGTATAATTTTAAGCTCTCTCAATATGTATTTATTGTATAGTAGAAGATTACAATAATTTATAAATTTGAATGACGTCATTTCCGGTCTCATAAAAATGAAAATTCTAGTTTAACTGTTCCTATTCCATAGAGATGGCCTTCCGAATCGTTTGGCGCTAGTTTCATACCGATCTGTAAACCAGTTTTCGAAACATATTACGTTTCTTCCGGTTTCAAAATGGCTGCTGAAATCACTGACCTCTTGAATTATAATTTAAACATCTTCTTCTTCTTCTTCTTCTTACTTCTTAATAGGCACATGTGCCTGTTCTCCACCAGATCTACAAACTGTCCTTCCACCTCTTTCTCGGTCTCCCATCATTCCTTGCGCCTCGAGGCCTCTTGTCTCGTGTCACTCTGACAATCCTGTCTTCATCCATTCTTGATATATGATCGATCACAGGTTCCATTCCTCTCGCCTGTGATCGATCCAGTCCGTTATTGGCTTTACTTCATAGTGCTGTCTTATTGTTGCACTAGGTATATGGTCCCTTTTAGTCTTCCCGGCTATTTTTCTCAATACTGTCATTTCCGCAGTCTCTAATAGCTGTTTAGTCTTCGTTGTATCAGGTCTAGTTTCAGCAGTGTATGTCATAATTGGTCTTATTACAGCTTTGTAGATTCTAGTCTTGGTCATTGGCCGTAGATACTTATTGTACCAGACTGCGCTGTTCAGACACCCAGCTATTCTATTTGCCTTTGTAACCTTCTCCTTCACTTCATCCAGCAAAACACCCTGGCTTGTCACCGTTACTCCTAGGTACTTTATGACCATTACTTGTTGTATAATTATATCATTTACAACAATCTTGCATCGGATTGGTCGCTTCGAGATGGTCATAGTCTGTGTTTTGTCCGTAGAAATCTTCATGTTGCGCTTTTGACAAGCGTTGTTAACACTCTGGATCAAGCGTTGCAAATTATCTTCATTCTCAGCGACAAGTACAACGTCGTCTGCGTAGCACAATAGTTTTATCTGCTTATTTCCTATTCTATAACCTTCTCGCTGGCAATAATTTCATCCATTATAAGATTAAACAGCAGGGGACTAAGGGAGTCGCCTTGACGTATACCCTTTTCTACAGGGATTGGGATGGGGTTGGGATTGGGATTGGTTTAAACATGATTAAATTTATTATTAGCTGTCTCAAATAGTATATTTATTGCATCAAAATGTAAATTTGTGAAATTTTTAAAATGTGTGACGTCATTTCCGGTTTCGGTATGGGAAACTGCAAATATTATTGATAATTATACATAAAGTTGACCGTCTAAATTGTTTGCGCTGGTTTCGTTCAAATCTATTTAGACGTTATTAAGATATGATGTCACTTCCGGTTGCAAAATGGCGGCTTTCTGTTGGTTTTATAACAAGTCAATTGAGATATCAAAAGTACATACGTTACATAAATATCAAAATAATTGGATCAAATTTGTTGCCGAAATGCCAATCGATGAATTTCAAATTTCATGACGTCATTTCCGGTTTCGTTAACAAAAATTTTAGTCTGTTGCTATTGATAATCCATAAAGATGACCGTCCGAATCGTTTGGCGCTATTTTCGTTCCAATCGGTCCAGCTGTTGTTGAGATATGATGTCACTTCCGGTTTCAAAATGGCGGCACAAAAAAGTCAAGGGGGGAGGGAAAATCAGACGCCAAAAGTGCACACGTGGTAAAAATTTGAGATCAATCGATTCAGCGGTTTAGGCTGTGGCTTGTTTACCGGATTTGAGCTCCAGCCTACTACTACTACTGAGATTATTACTGATTATGAAAACCGCCCTAAAACACGATTTTCACGGCCCGCTAGCTCGCAAAGGGCGTAACCTATTATTCCCAAATTTGGTATATGTGGTGGGGTGGGCCATAGCTCGAAATTAAGATATTTCGCATTAATGTGAGATTTCCCAATTTTAAGATCCAGTAGGCCGAAAATGCCACTTTGATGCTTACAGTAAAAGTGGGTTTGCTCCAGCCTTTTTAAATGAGAGTGTGCGCGCGCACACTATCATATTTTACACATTTCCAGCCCAATCGGTCAAGAATGTACGGTCAATCGGTCAAGACTTATTGCTATTTTAAGTGTTTTAAATATCTGTCCAAAGAGTTGATGGAAAAGTATCAAATTTATGGTATTGGTCTGTTTAATTGTTCCAGAGTGTTTATGGAAAGTTGTATTGGTAATAATAGGTAATGTAGGTAATTTTCTTTGATTGAATAGATCGTTTCGATTGGCGATGTCGCCCGTGTCGGTGCTCGCTCATCAACGCGTTACACGGAGCGTTTTCCTAGTACAGACCACTCTACGAAATAAGAAACGACTGAAAATGATTAATCTAACAACATTATTTAAAAACTTCGTCGGTTTAGTTGGTTTGAGGGTTACAGAGCCGTGTTGATTAAATGTAGGAAGAAAATAATACGTTTGATCGTTTGCAAATTGCATCATGAGGCCAATGTTAAAAATCTATCGGCTTTGTTTGGTTTTCATGGCCCTCTAAAATACACAGGAAATGAAAAATTTATAAAAATTACACTTTGACGTTTCTTAGCGTGAAGAAGTTTTCTATGTAATGTCTCTTTTGAACGGTTATTATGTGTTATAGTAGATTTTTTACACACTCAAAGGGATAAGGATTACGTTTTAGGTAAGTTATGGTTATTTCTTTACTTTGCGAAGGCAAAAGACGTATTTTTAGACACGATTGGCAATGAAAGGCCACCATTTTAAATACAAAATAGTGCCGTTTTCAATATAATGTAAAGATTTGGACAGTTATTGTGTGTTAAAATACATTTCTTATAAGCACAAAGGGATAAGGATTGCCATTTAGGTAAGTTTCAGTTATTTATTTATGCACTAAGAGCAGAAGATGTATTTTGGACATGATTTGGGCAATGTAACGTCGACCATTTTAATTTTAAATACAACATAGAGAGTGTGCGCGCGAAATTGAGAGGATGCGCGCGCAGGCGTTCCTGACACACACACAAGGTCTGTTCGTTTACCCTGCCAAAAGCTACAGCAAACTGCCACAATAGGGCGATGCAAAGATAGGACGTCAGGGCCCTGATTCTATAACTCCATTGCGACCGCTTAGCAATTATTTCAATGTTAATCCTTATGGAAGAAATTGCTAAGCGATCGCAATGGAGTTATAGAATCCCACCTCAGCAGGGACGGCGCCAGGAATTTTTGCTTGGGTGGGCAGAGGGCGGCGGGCAATAATTTTGGGTGGGCAAACACATTTTCTGCTATATATCGGTATCAACACATGTGCTTACCTTAATGAAGGGTAATTCTGCGATTCTGGTGCGCAGCGTCGAATCTCTTTACAACTTCTTCCAAATCAATGCTTTTGGATATTTGTTTTTCAACGTGAAGAATAGCTAAGTCCGAGAGCCTGCCATCACTCATTCTATTTCTCATATAGTTTTTAAGCCGCCGCATGCAGGAGAAGGTTCGTTCACAGGAAGCACTTGATGCGGGGATAGTAATTCCAATCACGATCAGTTTATAGGTCTCACTGAAAGCATCGCGGTATTTCTCGAGCAGTTTAACAAGGTCTAAAAGAGATTTTATTTCGATATTATTATCGGCCTCATATTTCTTTACAATTTTAGGGATGAGCTTTACTTCGGCTGACATTGAGTCCATATCACACGCGTAGTGATTCGCCAATTTTGTCATTTTTTCAATGTTCAGAAAGTCCTTATTGCGTGGATGGAGGGCAGTGACACCATTCAATATTCCACCGTTGTCGGCAAATCGAGTCTTCATTTCTTGTAATATTCTGTCCAAGAAAGGAATGAACAGTGTAGTTCTATATTCAGATTCGCTGTCTGGACGATGGTGTTCGCTGTGAGCCATGTCGTCAGTTAATATAAACTTTTGCAGGTGAGCAGGCAATCGTCGAACTCGGCCCCTTCGCGACGTGATTGACGTAGTCGCCGCCGAATCAGTGTCGATGTTGTTTTTATTTGCTATTGACAGTGCCTCATTCCACATAGTATGGAAGCTGGTTTCTGGAGTGTCCCTCATATCCTGAACTACACTTTGCACTGCCTCAATTACGTCTAGGCCCGTAGATAAGTCGCAATTGACATTTTGCAGTTGGTCGGACGCTCCTTTCAGGATTCCCAAAACGCTATGGAATAAGCAAATGTTTATCAGGAATTCCATGTCCAATTGCAAGAGCAGTCCTGTAGCTTGAGACGAACGATCATCATGACTTGTAGAAATAATTGTAAGCGTTACCAAAACCGCCGAAAACAGACTTTTGATAGCCACACAAGCTGCTACCTGGCACGTCCATCTTGTATCACACAATTTCTTTAGTTCGGTTATTTTACCACCTGATCGAATTTCTTTTTGGACTTCCAAAAATTTTGAGTGTGTTGCAGAACCGGAAAGAAACACATATAAATCTTCCAAGAGCTTAAAGAAGTTAGATGCACTCTTTACCGATTTACAAACGTCCACGATAACTAAATTTAGTTTGTGATTAAAACAATGCACATAAATAGCCTGTGGAACGCCATCTGGACCCTCTCTAAACAGCTGTTGCACTCCGTTGACACGGCCACTCATAACGCTTGCTCCGTCGTACGTTTGTGCTACGCAGTTCTTCACGTCAATTGAGCTTCTTATCAATGCATTCTTAATGTATGCGAGAAGTGAACGAGCATTGAGTGAACTTGCACTCTGATAGCCAAGAAAACGCTCGTAAACCGCACCTCGGAGGTAGTAACGAATCACAATTGATTATTGTTCTGTCTTTGAAATGTCCTTACTTTCATCTGCCATGATTGCAAAGTATTGTGCTTCACGCACTTCGCTGCCAATTCTTTCAATTACCATACTTGACAACAAATGAAATATTTCATTCTGAATCGAGTGGTGAGTGTATTTTGCGTTTTGAGGTCTATCTTCAATTTTTTTCCTAACCACCGCGCTGTGTTTCGCCAAAAGTGACAAAGTCTCTAGAAAGTCACCCCTGTTGTCACTCGATGTACTTTCATCATTGCCTCTTTGTGCTTTACCTTGCACGGCAGTGTGTAGGAGGCAGTCAATCACCACTTTCATGTACTCCACATTTTCCTTCACAAACTCGGCATAGCCATCGCTAATTTGGGCAGCCACTGATTTTCCACCTTCCGATGTTGCTTGTTTGAAGTTTATTAGGCTTGTTTGGCATAATAAATGGTTTTGGCTACGTTCATGTTTTTTAAATCCTGAGTCATTTTCTAAAGCTCTTTTCCAATTCACAAATCCTTCCGATTTAAATGCAAGCATTGAAGTATCCAATGAAAAGTGACGGCACGGAAAACAATACGATGCATTTGAACTTACACTATATTCCAACCAGGGAAATCTCGTGTACCACACCGATTTAAAACTTCGCCAATCTTTACCGAACTTCGTAGTAGGGAAATGTGGGAGTTTCGGTTGAGTGGGGCCAGCCAGCTTGGATTGCGACAGATCACATGGTCCAAGAAGAGCTTGCGAATCTTGAGACGTAGAAATTATAGGTGCTTCTTGCACTGAAACTAATTGTTGCCCAGAAGATGCACGTCGTTTCTCAATCCACGTTCCATAGTCTTCATTATCACTTCCACCTGACCCGTCATTGTCACTGTCAAACTCTTGATCACTCTCGATAAATACTATTTCGTCGTTACCGATCGAATCACTGCCAGCGTCACTAGCACCACACGGATTGTTATCACTTTCATTATCAACGTCAATTGTATTAGCACCAGCTTTACGTTTGAAGTAACTTGGAATGCCAACGCTATGAGCTGAAAGAACTCTCTTCTTGGACATTTTTATCACAACTGACTGGGCTTCACCAATACTGCTCACAAGCATGCTGACAGAGCATAGTCTTGCAGTTGCTGACATCATTGCGTACATAAATACCCTCTCTAGCCAGTTTATGCACGTCTGAATGAAAATGAAACCTCAGCCAGAAACACAAACAAGAAACCTAAGAACACTAGATTCTATCTGAGTAAGCAAAGCACGGAGCATGAGCTGTTTCATGCAACGCAATTGTAAAATGTACCATACTATTTAATAATTTACTCTTATTATTAAAAATTAAAATATTTATTTATAATTATACCCTAATAATTTTTGGGTGGGCAGAGGGTGGGCAGGAGACTTTTTTGGGTGGGCGCGCGCCCACCCGCGCCCACCCCTGGCGCCGTCCCTGCACCTCAGGTCGATCACTTTTGGCGCTAGCGTCGAGGGAGGTCACTTTTAAATCAAATGATTTCTTGCTACTCAGACCATATTTTCATTAGAATTGCGAATAAGAATTAAAAATTGATGTTGATATTTGGTTATTTACCGAAATAGTGGATAATTATCAGATATTGTAGTGTAATAATGATATTTTGATCGTGTAATGACAGCTGCCAGTATTTTGTTTTTGTTTCCAAGGCTCTCTTGAAGACTCACTGCATAATGGATACAATGAAACAACTGAGGGGGTGTCGTCTAGTTATGTCATGGATTTTGATGTAGAAATTCCAATATCTTCTTATTTTCAAACATGTTATAATACTAGAGTAAAAATGGATATATCTAAACAGTAAGTACATCTTCTTATGCCTGTCAAAAATGTTTCGCGCGTTGTAGGTAGTTTTGATGGACCTTGGTTTTGACCTGTCTCGATGCTAGCGCCATGCAAGCGGGGGAAAGTTTGGCTAGTGCCCTATCACACATCATCCAATCAGATCGTTCCTCTGTAGCTTGTGGCAGTTTGCTGTAGCTTTTGGTAGGGTAAAGCCTGATGCACAATTGAATTAAGGTTTATGGTTTAGTGTTTAGTGTTTAGTGTTTAGTGTTTAAGAGAAATGAAAGGTGCTGTTATAACGTTACCATGCACAACTGTCACAAGGGTCACAAGGTTTAGTGTTTAAGGTTTAAGCTGAAATAAGAAATCAACAAAATCCATTTCTTATTGCAAAACACTATTTCACCTTATGACGAACCAATCAGAAGAGAGCAGAGTAAATGTCAATGTCAAATTCGTACGGGAAAATGAAAAGTCGTCTGAATTAATGTCATTGGAAGCATTTTAATTTGATATTTGTGCCTAATCTTGCTCATATATTTGTTTCCATATCATTTTTCGATCAATTATTTAATTTTATCACGTGGTGAAATAACCTCGTGAAATAAGCAATTGTGCACTGGACTCTGTTATAACATCTTAAACACTAATCACTAAACATTAAACCATAAACCTTAATTCAATTGTGCATCAGGCTTAAACGAACAGACCTACAGACAGAACTGGGTAACTATAAGTAAGATGGAGGTGTTTCATTGCCATCATGTCTAAAATTACATCTTCAGCCTTTTGTGAATAAATTAATAACCGAAACTCACCTCAGACGAGCACCGTATCCTTTTGTAATTATATTAAATTCATTATAAGATACTAATACTGTTCAAACCAGCACATTACATTAAAAACGTCATCTCGGCAAGAAACTTCTTATTTTCTCTTGCTCTGAATTTCGTAGGCCGTGAACATGATCAAACCAGAGCCTAGAGTTGATATATATTTTCTTGGGAAATAATTTTTCTTCGTTTCTTATTTACTAAGAGTGTTGTGTATTGAGTCATGTAAACGACGTCAAGTTACTGTTGATAATGTTTTAAACATCAATGTTTAAATTTTTACATTGCATACTGATAGGTACCTTAGAGGCAGATCAATTTCAATGATTCTTAAAGTGATCTAAAAAACCAGTAAATCTGAGCCGAATTCTTCATCCAATTATATTTGTAATGGTGACATGGACTATATTGTGTAAGGGTACTATACTTAGGTAAGGGTACTATAGGGGATGAAGAGGTCAGAAGACCGTGGAATCCTTTCCACGTTTGACAACTGACATTCACCTTCTCGTATGGATTTTTCTCATATACGATGAGTACTTATAGGTGACTAACATGGTTTTTTCTGATGACCTCAGAGAGGGTGATGATAATTAATACCAACTGCAAATTGAAAAGATTTGCCTACTGTGGGGATCGAACCCACGTCCCTGAATTGCCGGTCCAGTGCTCTAACCACTAAGCTAAGCAGGCTATTCAATCTGCAGTGGTTTTGTTCCATATAAACTGTACCCATAAAAAACACTCCGTGTAAAAATACCAGCCAAGTCTCTTCAACTAAAAAAAATTATGAAATCTAAAAAATTCTGCACTGAAAAGTAGTGATATCAAAAAATGGGCCAAGTCAAAACTTTATTTGAAAATCAAAAAATACTTGGCGCATCGTGTATTACATAGTTTAGAAGTATAGACCAGATAGAAAATATACATCAAATATACATAATACATATAGTATACCTATAATGCCCTAAAAAACGATGCGCCAAGTATTTTTTGATTTTCAAATAAAGTTTTGACTTGGCCCATTTTTTGATATCACTACTTTTCAGTGCAGAATTTTTTAGATTTCATAATTTTTTTAGTTGAAGAGACTTGGCTGGTATTTTTACACGGAGTGTTTTTTATGGGGATATCACTCCTTTTTTTTTTTTTTTTAACTCCTTTATTAATAACAAGAAAATAATACAAGTACATAATTCCACAAAGCTACATGTAGCTCATCTGTGGAGATGATTCACACAAATAAAAACAGTTACAATAGAACGCATTTACGGAGTTTACAATGAAAAAGGAAAATACACACATTATAGTAATCAAAAAAAGGCAATTCATATTAAAAAAAAATATAGCAAATAACAATAATTAAATCGGGTTTCAATATTAGAAGTGGGTGAATTCTTTACATGTAACAATTTTACCAAATTACACAATCATAATAAAATCATACAAAATTAAAACTAATCAGTAGACATAGTTGAGAAAAGCCATGATTTCAGAGACACTTTAAGTTTAGAGAAGGATTCATGAGATCTTTGATTATCAGGAAGTAAGTTGAAAGTAATTGGTACAATATAATCAAGTCTACGTTTGCCATTCTTGTTGCACCAATGAGGAATATAATACTTTTGAAGCAATGCTAAGCGAGTATTAACTGGATGATTTTGTAATTTTTTGTGTTCATCACTGAAATAATACTTTAAAATTAAACGATATTTATAAAGTAATTGCACAGGTAAAAAATTACATTCTAAATAATATCTGGAAATATTATAATCTAAATTGAATTTTAGGTGATGAGGAACAATTGTACTAATAATTTTATCTTGCAAAGCGACAATCCTGTGGACGAAATAATCGGAAGCATTTCCCCAAGCTAACAACCCATATAACAAGTGTGATTCAACAAGTGCGGAATACACTAAACGTAATAATTTAAAAGGCAAAACAAATTGCAGGCGATAAATGGAGAACGCGCAAGATCTAATTTTACTACAAACCTTTTCGATATGGGGTCTCCAGGTAAAAAATCTATCCACAGTTAACCCAAGATAAACAATCTGCTCAACAACACTAATTTTAATAACACAATCACAAATTTGGAAAGGATTGCCGTACTTCAGAGTGTGCAAACAAGTCGCCGAATGACAAATTATATTGACTGAACTGTCTCTAAACTGATTTTGAGGTGTACAAATGTGCAAGATCTTGGTCTTGTCAGCATTAATAATTAAGTCCCGATCATGTGACAGCTTTAAAAGTTGGTTGAAATCAGACTGTAAAGAAGATTCTGCAACATCGAAATTAAAGTCGGATGATAAAATTAGTATGTCATCAGCATACATTAATATATGGCACTTCTCTAGACAAAGGAGCATATCATTAACATAAATGAGATACAGAAGGGGTCCTAATATTGAACCTTGCGGAACACCCGAATTTACAGGCTTTAAAACACTAAAGACATCTTTCAATTTAACAGTAATTAATCGTTCATGCAAATAATCTATAAACCAAGTTAACATAGGACCTCTAACGCCAATTTTTTCAAGTAAAATAATGAGCTTGTCATGGTTAATAGTATCAAACGCCTTTGAGTAGTCAATAAACAGAGCCAAAACAATCTCATTATTATTCAGTTTAGTATTCACAAAATTTGCAAATTGCAGCAGGAGGTCATTTGTACCTTTATTCCTTTGAAAACCAAACTGTAAATTACTAATAATATTAAATTTCTCTATATATTCGGTTAGATAGTGTGATATGCAACGCTCCATTATTTTATCTATGATTGACAGAATCGCTATTGGACGATAATTAGAAAAACTATTATGGTCACCCTTCTTATAAATAGGGCGGACAATAGCTGTTTTTAATTTAGAAGGCACTATCCCGCTTTTAAAGGATAAATTACATAACTTTGCAATGACAGGACTTATAGCATCTGCTACAAGGACAAGATCCCGCACACGGACGCCATCCAATCCAGGTTGTTTATTGACATCAAATTTACCAATTATATATTCTATTAGACCTGCGCAGATGAAAGGCATTCGCATTGACTGTGCTTCTGAATTAAATATTGTGTTGTGATCGTAAGTTACTGTATTACAAACATGTTTTAATTGCGCCACTTCATTGATAAAAATATTAACAAAATTATCGGCCACCTGCTGATAAGACTTGCCCCTGGCCAAATACCTGTCGATCACCTCGTCCACAGAATTCCTTCCTCACTTTCCAATGAAATTATTTATAACCTGCCATGTTTTTTTCATGCACCCTTTGGATTGTGTTATAGAGCTCTTAAAAAAGGTCTGCTTAGCTTTCAAGATTTCCTTATTAACAACATTTCTATAGCCAACGTAGTCCTTCCTATACAGTTCCTTTATACAGCAATTATTACAATTCTTCCACTTCCTGAACAAAGCATCTCTAGATTTCAATTTAAATAGAATATCCCGTGTAATCCAAGGCTTTTGATTTCTAGCCTTCTTAACAACTAAAGGCGCTTGAAACGATGCAAAATCATAACATTCCTTAAACTTAAGAATGATAGCTTCATATAAATCATTGCAATTATTAATTGAGAGAAGAGATTTCCAATTACATAATTTAAGTTCTCTACTTAGAATTATTTCATCTAATTTAGTTTTTGAATCAATGGAAACATTACCAGGTAATTTGCCTGTGTTGCCCGAAATTAGTCTGTTATCAAAAAAATTTATATCAGCAAGTACCATGTAGTGATCTGTAATTTTAGTAGTAAAGATAGCTGATTTAATCAAACAGATAGGATGGCATCTAACAAGGATGTGATCTATGCAAGATTTAGTTAAGATATCGACTCGCATCTCCTCTCTTGTATAATCTCGAATACAAATATAGAAACCATTTGCAGCCAACACACTCTCATACGCCTGAATACAGTTATCATTCTGATCACATAAATTTATTCTTAGAACTTGTGACGTCATATCGATTGAACAATTACTAAATCCATTAAAAAAAAGTCGCCATTGACAATTTGGTTTACTAATGAAAATCTGCGTATGGTACTATATATTTGCTTTAAATGATCTTTCATGAAGAATAGCAAAGGTTTCATTCCTATCAGTCAACCGAGTTCCGAGATATGGCAACACTTCGGTTTTCAAAATGGCTGCTGAACTTACTGCACTGCCACAAAGAATGTATATCTATAAATGATGTGTATCATTTTAAGTTTTCTGAATATGTATTCATTATATAGGAGGGGATTATAATAATTTTTAAATTTGAATGACGTCATTTCCGGTCTCATAAATAGGAAATTTCTAGTGTGACTGTTCCTATTTCATAGAGATGACCTTCCGAATCGTTTGGCGGTAGTTTCATACCGATCAGTCAACCAATTTTCAAGATATGACGCTACTTCCGGTTTCAAAATGGCTGCTGAAATCACTGACCACATGAATTATAATTTAAACATGATTACATTTTATTATAAGCTGTCTCAAATAGTATATTTATTGTATCAAAATGTAAATTTGTGAGATTTTTTAAATGTGTGACGTAATTTCCGGTTTCGGTATGGGAAACTGCAAATATTATTGATGATAATACATAAAGTTGACCGTCTAAATTGTTTAGCGCTGGTTTCGTTCAAATCTATTAAGCCGTTATTGACATATGATGTTACTTCCTGTTTCAAAATGGCGGCTTCCGGTTGGTTTTATAATAAGTCAAATGAGATATCAAAAGTACATACGTTACATAAATAACAAAATAATCGGATCAAATTTGTTGCCGAAATGCCAATCGATGTATTTCAAATTTCATGACGTCATTTCCGGTTTCGTTAATATAAATTTTAGTATGTTGCTATTGATAATCCATATAGTTGACCGTCTGAATCGTTTGGCGCAAATTTCGTTCCGATCGGTCTAGCCGTTGACGAGATATGACGTCACTTCCGGTTTCAAAATGGCGGCACAAAAAATTAATGGGGTGAAGGTTAAATCAGACGCCAAAAGTGCACACGTGGTAAAAATGTGAGATCAATCGGTTCAGCCGTTTAGGCTGTGGCCTGTTTACCGGATTTGAATTCCAGGAGACTACTACTACTACTACTGAGATTATTATTATTATTATTATTATGAAAACCGCCCTTAAACACTGTTTTCACGGCCCTCTAGCGCGCAAAGGGCGTAACCTATTGTTCCCAAATTTGGTATATGTTGTAGGGTGGGCCATAGCTCGAAATTAAGATATATCGCAACAATGTGAGATTTTCCAATTTTAAGATCCAGTAGGCCGAAAATGCCACTTTGATGCTTACAGTAAAAGTGGGTTTGCTCCAGCCTTTATATGAGAGTGTGCGCGCGCCGTACGACTTGGCTGGCGTGGAGCGACCGCTCCACTAGATTTCTACAGTCCGAGACGCGTGATGAAGAGGTCAGAAGACCGTGGAATCCTTTCCACGTTTGACAACTGACATTCACCTTCTCGTATGGATTTTTCTCATATACGATGAGTACTTATAGGTTCATATAGTACTTATTTTGTTCAGCGAACATACTCCAACAAACAACTGGATAAATAAACGGAATGGTTTAACTTGCAGTGAGTGGAGAGATGCAATTAAAATGACGGCAAATGTAGCCCCAGTTCGAGTGTTACACGGCAGAAGTCAGGGCGGTATAAACCAGTGCAGACATTGCACTGAGATAGAAACCCTTGGACACGTCCTGAACTTCTGCCAGCACGGAGAACTTCTACAAATCGCGAGACATAATTCCGTCCGAACAATGATTGCCAATGCGTTTAGAGAAAAGAACAAATTCGACGTCTATGAAGAAGTTACGTGCTTTGGAGGGTCTAAACGCATTGACATTATTGTAATCGACAATCTAAAAAAAAACACGGCTTAATCATCGACCCAACCATTAGGTTCGAATCACATAAAAATCAACCTGAAGAAGTTGATGAAGAAAAACGGAAGTATTATGAACCAACTATAGGGGAATACTCAAGAATGTATGGTTTGCTTCATGTCGACATCGGGGGGGGGGGGGGGGGGGACGGACCCCCCCTGTCTGGAGCCTGACCCCCCCTGCCAGAGATCCTGACCCCCCTGCTAGAGACTCTGACCCCCTCTGCTAGAGATCCTGAATACATCCAGATATTTACAAATGTTGATTAAGTATTGCACAGAATGCACAGATTTGCTCCATTATGAGGTTGAATTCTCAAAATTTTCTCATTAGTTTTGCAAAACTAATAGACAACATCATAAATTATCTAGTTAGCTCTGCTTTTCAAAAATTTTCATATGCAGTACCGTGATCCAAGTATCTATTATGGTTATTATCCATTGTTGAAAAACCATAATAGATACTTGGATCACGGTACTGCATATGAAATTTTTTGAAAAGCAGCTAACTAGATAATTTATGATGTTGTCTATTGAACAGAGGTACTTATTTACTTATTTGTCCAACATGATCATCCTCATGAATCAAATCAAATAATTACACGTTAAACTAATAGATTCCAAAAGTTCAAAACACATACAGATTTTTCTTATTAATTGCTTATTGCTGTTGCTCTTGCAACCTTTTTCAAAGGTCGATTCCAAAATCAATTCATAATCGATTCTCTTTCACTAGAATTCAAGTATTTCCCTGCGGGGCCATTTAGGATTTTGTCAAATAACAAAATTTTATTTTGTCTCTTGTATCCCCAAGAATATTGCATAGGCCACACATTTAAATTTCTTTAAAAAAGATGGCAAAAAAGCGTCGAATTCGATTTTAAGTTCCCACAGAATATTGCATATCACACATTTATTTACATTTATTTGAGAAGAATAGCTTAAAATTCGATTGTTTTGTATCAAAAATTCAAAAAGGCCCTGAGGGGCTAACTGGGGGTGAGCCCCCAGACCCCTTGTAGCAGTGAACCACCTGTTCCTGACATACATCGATCCCCTATAATTTTGACCCCCCCTGTCAAAACAAAGTTCCTACGCGCCTGGCTATGCACGATCTTCTTTTGTTTTATATCAGATATTTACAATTAAACTAAAAAATGAACTATAAAACCATTAAATATCGTCAAATAACAGCTATTCTGCGTGCCAGCAGGCACATCAAGTGTAAACTATGAATTAGCGGTTGAGGCATCGTCAGAGATTGGTCATCAAGTAGTTCACTCTTCACGCTATAGACGTCGCTCAAATCACGAGGTCCTACCAGATTTCCCCAATCACAGGGTCTAAAAAGGCTTCACTGCGGTCAATGTTATCAGTATAGGAGTGAGACAACCGTCTCTACTAGTATGAATGTAGTAATGATGTCCATGAATCTTGGTATGCACAAGCTTCATTTGTTTTTCATCAACAATGTAAAAAAGTAAATTTCAACCATTTTACAGATGTCAAGTCGATTTAAGCTAATTATTAGCGGTTAATCAAAGATATTTGGTATATGAGGTGATTTTATACCCATAAGAATTTCTTCTGCAGTTTATTGCACAGGTATAACCATTATTACATCACCAAAATACCGAAACACAGATTGACAGCCGTTCTGACACGTTACACCAATATGGTCTCTCAACATTGAGATAATGTCACGTGCAAACTATGAATTGGTATCCCAAATACAGAATGTGTCGTGTGTATCGTGTCACGATATCAACTTCACCTATAATTTAACGGCGCATTAATACATTTTCTTAATTTTTCTTACTAATACTCATGGTCATGGTTTACATTTGAAGTTTGTAATTGATTTACCATAATAGGTATGATTAAATTGCCTTCCTTCGTACCTCATTTACGTATTTTGTTGGGCATTTGGTTTGTTAATTACGTAACGTGTGTATTAATGACGCACAATCTGCTGACAAATATTATTGTCGTTTTATATTTATGCATACCTCACAGGTGCGCATTGGTCATGTTATACATGACGGGACCCTCTAGTTAGTAATAATTAGTTAATTTTTGGTATATTTTCTTGTCTCAATGGGTGCCGTATGAAATTTAATTTGAAAAATGTGCCAAGTGATAACCCTACGTTTGTTTGTTTTATCTATAATCATGATGAATATTTGAGATCAATTGGTTTACGGGTTTGGTCTCCAATCGTATCAGAGATTTCATAGTTTTGCGCGGTTTTGTTGAATAACGGCGCCTATAACAAGGCACGCAGCAAAAATTTAAAAGTGCTATACTACAAATCAGACTGATCATGTGAACATCCCATCAAAGTTATACCCACTTATGAAACAATTTTTCTCTCAATTTTCTAAAACGGCCGAGCACTTGTACAGCCGACTTTGCCATTTTCGTCTTTAAATTAGAAAGATTGATCGAAATTAAAAAAATTATAATGATGTAGATTGACAATAATTATTGATGCCGATTTTATTTATAATTGGCATTGAAGGAGTATGGAATGAACGTTGTGAATGGGGGGGTGGGGGGGGGGGGGCAGGTGCGCCAGATCTGCTCCTAGTTGGCGACGACGTGTTTCTTTGTCCACAAGCCGGCATCTGACGTCACGTCAGAAGGAATGACTCGCGTGAATCGAGGATCAGGTGTCATCCAATCAGGACCCTTTTCGCAGTATATTACCTTCCTTTAAAGAGGTCAAAAAAATGGATAAAAGGATTTTCATTTTCGTGGAAAATCAATTGATTCGACGACACTTTTTCAGGAAACGAAACGGACAACTCCATTATGATATATTTCTCAGGATTGAAATTTAAACCTCAATTATTAAGCAATTGCAGGGTACAGAGTAAGAACGCAGTAAGTCATACGGATGAAACTGAGATAAACGATGTTTTATTTGAAACTTGTATCTATCTCTCTTCGATACTAAATATATATTTCAATTGCTTTTTTTAAGGCTTTGCGGAAAATTTTCTATAAAAACCGAGTGAATATTCTAAAAGCTCATAAAAATCACTGCCAGATTACAAGAGTGTAACAGATAAAATAACTATTGTTAGGAGCGTTAGAGCATTCTTCCCCAGTACCTGTCAATTTGCGTACAACATGTTTCTGATTTTCCCTTGACATATGATTTAGAATTACGAACCCCCGGGGGTGGGGGGTGGAGCTAATTCTTCCCCCTGCTTGCTAATGCTTTTATTAAAACTAAAAGTAACCAATGATTTTTACAAAATGGAACCTCTCTTAATGCAGAACAAATTACAAACATATAACATGCAAAAAGACAAAATGTAGTATTGTGGGATAAAATTATCCGCCTAGAAATAAAACAATACAATCCTTTGAACTTCTACGTAAACTTATTTATTATTAGATAATACAATATTTCGTCCTGTTTCACAGGACTTCTTCAGGTAGTCAGGTAGTTTCAAACTTCAAACTACCTGAAGAAGTCCTGTGAAACAGGACGAAATATTGTATTATCTATTAATAAATAAGTTTACGTAGAAGTTCAAAGGATTGTATTGTTTTATAATTTATCGTGAACTAAGAACTGAATAATTACAACCGGCTAGAAATGTTTAGAAGATTTCGCAACAACAGATAGTATAGTCTTTGTCATGGAGGCTCAGGCATCCGACACTGACAAATGGTTCATTTTCACGGTTCCATAATCCGTGACGTATCCTTGTGAATGGTTCATCGGTGTGTCCTGCAAAATTTAATGAGCATAATTCTATTTATTTCAAAGGGGTTCTTTCCGAAAATCTCGCGTGCAAGGTGGGGGGGGGGGGGGGGGGGGGGGGGGTAGTCATTAATCAGAGCTTACGCTTAGTCTGTTAACTAACACAGTTAGTCCTATTAAATTTAATTACTTAGATACTGTATAATTGACAACAAAGGTCCTATTGATTATTGATTTTAAACAAAGTTTCTCTCAGTTTCAAACTCAAATATGGACCGTTGTGGAAATAGTTGTCATGACATTATCTTCAACAGATGATCACCAAACTTAGATACTTTTTGACCTGTATTGCGGTAGGTTTATTTGGTTTATTTACAATTCTCTTGAAGAAAATATTGCTGTGTGCTTCTTTGAAATTGATATTACGTACATTCCTCGTTCAGCGATTCGCTGTATATTTCTTACGAAGTGGTTTATTAAAACTCACGACATGTTCTTACAAGATGAAAGTTGTAGGTCATAAAGAAAGGATATGTTTTTATAATAAACGCGTTATTTAATAAAATGACAAAGACGGAAGTAGTAAAGCTTCCGAAACGTCGCGAACGGCCCTTATCAGGGCCACCAGCACTTTCATCGGAACAAACCGTCACCAATGCCATGCTAAAGATTAGTGTATTGACGACCCATCGACTTTCTGATAGTGAACTGAATAGTAATGTTGCTGGTCACGTATCCAGTGAGATGCGACCGATCCGATGACCAAGGCGAAAGAAAGAAAAGAGGACGCTGGAATGGGCCAGTAGCGATGAACTGGAGGAGCTCAATGGTCCGGACAACCAGGCCACCAGACCGCTAGGCAGGCTCCAGACCACTAGGCAGGCTCCAGACCGCTAGGCAGGCACCAGACCGCTAGGCAGACCACGGTTTAAAGACCTATACCTCCCCCACCCCTGATATTACCGTGCCATGTGTGAACAGGTCTATTGAATTAGTCCAAGTGAACTTGTCAGACGTCGCGACGGCGCAGCGCCGGTAGTAGTGTCGCGACGCTCTAGCAGCCACCAATCAGAGAGTATTTCTGCAGCGCGAGGCGCCCATTGGTCGTCGAGAACGTGTTTGAAATTGTATAAATCTGTGTCGAGTCGATTGAGTTGGTTTGATTTGATTGACTTGACTTGATATTCACGATGCAAGGAGCTTCTAACTACAGCCGGTCCATGGAGCAACTCTCATATGTCGAGGACAATGATCAGCAGAGGTATCAAGAACCTTACTATGCAATGCCACAGTAAGTAACTCTACATGTTCATATTCAACAAGGGTATACGATTTTATAATTTCAGTACGAATATTGAACTAGATAACTAGGTACCGATATTTAGCAAAATCAACCCACTAAGTAAGAATTAATTAAAAACCAATCATTTTTTAACATTATCGATCATCTCCAGACCATGTACTGCTAGACTTGAGAGTTACCCACTTGTTGAGGAACAGGTGTGAAATTAAAGTTCGCAGAGTTTGCGGGCCAAGGACACATTCACACCCTGCCCTGGGCCTTTCATGTAAGCCATTTCCGTTTGAATGGAAACGGATTCTAAGCTTCATTAATTACGCATATATAATACAAAGTTTCCGATTCAGTTTTCTTTCCGTCAGAAAAAAACCTTATAGCTGCGGGATCATGGACTACCAGGGGATGCAGGAACCAGGGAGAACAATGTATTATGAATCTGAGTGTACGTGTGTGCTCGGCAGTGGAAACCTGGACGTGGAGTATCAGGGAGGTCCCGCCTGTCCCGCCGCGCCTGGTAGCGGGATCATGGACCATGAAGGAACCAGGGAGAACAATGTATTATGAATCTGAGTGTACGTGTGTGCTCGGCAGTGGAAACCTGGACGTGGAGTATCAGGGAGGTCCCGCCTGTCCCGCCGTGCCTGGTAGCGGGATCATGGACTACCAGGGGATGCAGGAACCAGGGAGAACAATGTATTATGAATCTGAGTGTACGTGTGTGCTCGGCAGTGGATACCTGGCATGGAGTACCAGGGAGGCCCCGCCGGGCCTGGTACCGGGATCATGGACCATGAAGGAACCAGGGATAACAATGTATTATGAATCTGAGTGTACGTGTGTGCTCGGCAGTGGATACCTGGACGTGGAGTATCAGGGAGGTCCCGCCTGTCCCGCCGTGCCTGGTAGCGGGATCATGGACTACCAGGGGATGCAGGAACCAGGGAGAACAATGTATTATGAATCTGAGTGTACGTATGTGCTCGGCAGTGGATACCTGGACGTGGAGTATCAGGGAGGTCCCGCCTGTCCCGCCGCGCCTGGTAGCGGGATCATGGACTACCAGGGGATGCAGGAACCAGGGAGAACAATGTATTATGAATCTGAGTGTACGTGTGTGCTCGGCAGTGGATACCTGGACGTGGAGTACCAGGGAGGTCCCGCCGCGCCTGGTAGCGGGATCATGGACTACCAGGGGATGCAGGAACCAGGGAGAACAATGTATTATGAATCTGAGTGTACGTGTGTGCTCGGCAGTGGATACCTGGACGTGGAGTACCAGGGAGGTCCCGCCGCGCCTGGTAGCGGGATCATGGACTACCAGGGGATGCAGGAACCAGGGAGAACAATGTATTATGAATCTGAGTGTACGTGTGTGCTCGGCAGTGGATACCTGGACGTGGAGTACCAGGGAGGTCCCGCCTGTCCCGCCGCGCCTGGTAGCGGGATCATGGACTACCAGGGGATGCAGGAACCAGGGAGAACAATGTATTATGAATCTGAGTGTACGTGTGTGCTCGGCAGTGGATACCTGGACGTGGAGTACCAGGGAGGTCCCGCCGCGCCTGGTAGCGGGATCATGGACTACCAGGGGATGCAGGAACCAGGGAGAACAATGTATTATGAATCTGAGTGTACGTGTGTGCTCGGCAGTGGATACCTGGCATGGAGTACCAGGGAGGCCCCGCCGCGCCTGGTACCGGGATCATGGACCATGAAGGAACCAGGGAGAACAATGTATTATGAATCTGAGTGTACGTGTGTGCTCGGCAGTGGATACCTGGACGTGGAGTATCAGGGAGGTCCCGCCTGTCCCGCCGCGCCTGGTAGCGGGATCATGGACTACCAGGGGATGCAGGAACCAGGGAGAACAATGTATTATGAATCTGAGTGTACGTGTGTGCTCGGCAGTGGATACCTGGACGTGGAGTATCAGGGAGGTCCCGCCTGTCCCGCCGCGCCTGGTAGCGGGATCATGGACTACCAGGGGATGCAGGAACCAGGGAGAACAATGTATTATGAATCTGAGTGTACGTGTGTGCTCGGCAGTGGATACTTGGACGTGGAGTACCAGGGAGGTCCCGCCGCGCCTGGTAGCGGGATCATGGACTACCAGGGGATGCAGGAACCAGGGAGAACAATGTATTATGAATCTGAGTGTACGTGTGTGCTCGGCAGTGGATATATGGACGTGGAGTACCAGGGAGGTCCCGCCGCGCCTGGTAGCGGGATCATGGACTACCAGGGGATGCAGGAACCAGGGAGAACAATGTATTATGAATCTGAGTGTACGTGTGTGCTCGGCAGTGGATACCTGGACGTGAAGTACCAGGGAGGTCCCGCCTGTCCCGCCGCGCCTGGTAGCGGGATCATGGACTACCAGGGGATGCAGGAACCAGGGAGAACAATGTATTATGAATCTGAGTGTACGTGTGTGCTCGGCAGTGGATACCTGGACGTGGAGTACCAGGGAGGTCCCGCCTGCCCCGCCGCGCCTGGTAGCGGGATCATGGACTACCAGGGGATGCAGGAACCAGGGAGAACAATGTATTATGAATCTGAGTGTACGTGTGTGCTCGGCAGTGGATACCTGGACGTGGAGTACCAGGGAGGTCCCGCCGCGCCTGGTAGCGGGATCATGGACTACCAGGGGATGCAGGAACCAGGGAGAACAATGTATTATGAATCTGAGTGTACGTGTGTGCTCGGCAGTGGATACCTGGACGTGGAGTACCAGGGAGGTCCCGCCTGTCCCGCCGCGCCTGGTACCGGGATCATGGACTACCAGGGGATGCAGGAACCAGGGAGAACAATGTATTATGAATCTGAGTGTACGTGTGTGCTCGGCAGTGGATACCTGGACGTGGAGTACCAGAGAGGTCCCGCCGCGCCTGGTAGCGGGATCATGGACTACCAGGGGATGAAGGAACCAGGGAGAATAATGTATTATGAATCTGAGTGTACGTGTGTGCTCGGCAGTGGATACCTGGACGTGGAGTACCAGGGAGGTCCCGCCTGTCCCGCCGCGCCTGGTAGCGGGATCATGGACTACCAGGGGATGAAGGAACCCGGCACTAGTCGCAGGGCAGCTAGCACATACACGACGTGAGTCAGTTAAGAACTAAATACCTTAGATCTCAATTGCATCTCTCAGAAGCTCACTTGATTCATCAAGACTTGAATAGATTTGAAAATAGTACATTCCTCGATTTGTTTTTTAATTTGCAACAATAACAAGAAAGCAAACCCTAAATATAAATGCAGGATTTTAAAATTGTTAATCTAATAAATCCCTTGATTACTCAAGTTACTGCTGCAATAGCGTATTTTTGTATTCTCGACCATAAATTTATGTGATTATTCATACAATATTTTTAAAATGAATCGTTTGAAATGAATATTCGCGTTGCGTTCTAAGTCTATCGGAGCAAGTTGGCTCAGGTGTACCGCTCTAGACTTGCTCGCAGAGGTCCCGGGTTCTATCCCACGGCCGGCTGACTTTGTATTGTCGTGGTTCCCTGAGTCGAGGGCCCGCTGGAAAGGTTCCCTATTGATAGGCCACGGCAGCACTATTCCCACCGTCCATCCTAACACACTTCATTATCACCTCCCTAACATCACTCCCTCGTCATACCCCTGCTAGTTGAAAGTGCTACATTAATTAACCACCATAGTAATAAAATAATTTAGGTAAACTACGGAGGAAAATTCTCAGCCAGGAGCAAAGTTTATTTGCATTGATGTAAGTTAAAGGTAACTTGATTCCATATGGCGAGGATATGGCTTCAACAGAACCAATCTTACGAGGTCTTTCACTTTGTGGTGATTAAACTTAGTTAATTACTTCGCTCAAAACTATTCAATTGTTCTCTTAAATGACTTTGTTGGCAGCTGCCGGTGTTTTTTTTAAATGTGTGCACGGACTTTCGGCATCAGATTTCAATTATCAAAGAACGATACCCTGCAATGTTTTACTCAAAAAAACTTTCTAATTATATATTTTTACAAAATTGAGAAGTAAGTTAGCTGGTCTGATCTGGTCATGTCTCAGAACTTCACAAATGTTTAGGACCGTGTTGATATTCGAACCATAACCAATTCATACCATTTTACACTAAATCTACCTATTATTTACTCATGGCATCGTAATATCATTTTTGTAATGAAAATTTGAAAACAACACTTCGCTTGCAAACTACGTTTGCGGTACCTATTTAAAGTGATGCTCGAAAAACGGAATTATTTTCACAAAATATCCTGTATAAATGTTTCTTCAACTCTGCAGGCACAACGCTAAACGCCATCACAAGTCCACAGTTGAATTTAGTACAATTTTAATTTAAAGACAAAATTAAATTTGACGGCGTATTTTTTATCTCGTATAGTATCTGATACCTGGATTTGTGCTATTTAAATATACTTCTCAAATCTTTTTATGGCAATACTTAGCGAGATTATTGCAGTGTTTCGGACCTACTCGGCTACGACCGCTGACCTTTAGGCTAAAGTCGGCAAATACTACATTTGGTGGCAGCGGAAGAATTATTTTGTGACAATTGTACTTGTTAGCACTACTTTTTTGGTAGATTTTGTTTTAATTTGATTTAGCTAGAAACTATTTTTCATTGCATAATATTTTATTTACAACACAGGAATCTAGTGGAGCGGTCGCTCCACGCCAGCCAAGTCGTACGGCGCGCGCACACTCTCATATAAAGGCTGGAGCAAACCCACTTTTACTGTAGGCATCAAAGTGGCATTTTCGGCCTACTGGATCTTAAAATTGGGGAATCTCACATTGTTGGGAAATATCTCAATTTCGAGCAATGGCCCACCCTACAACATATACCAAATTTGGGAACAATAGGTTACGCCCTTTGCGAACTAGAGGGCCGTGAAAACCGTGTTTTAGGGCGGGTTTCATAAAAATAATAATAATAATCTTAGTAGTAGTAGTAGTAGTAGTAGTAGTAGTAGTAGTAGTAGTAGTAGTATCCTGGAATTCAAATCCGGTAAACAGGCCACAGCCTAAACGGCTGAACCGATTGATATCACATTTTTACCACGTGTGCACTTTTGGCGTCTGATTTGCCCTCCCCCCCTTGACTTTTTTTGTGCCGCCATTTTGAAACCGGAAGTGACATCATATCTCGACAACGGCTGAGCTGATTGGAACGAAAATAGCGCCAAACGATTCGGACGGTCAACTATATGGATTATAAATAGCAACAGACTAAAATTTATGTTAACGAAACCGGAAATGACGTCATGAAATTTGAAATACATCGATTGGCATTTCGGCAACAAATTTGATCCGATTATTTTGATATTTATGTAACGTATGTACTTTTGATATCTCATTTGACTTGTTATAAAACCAACCGGAAGCCGCCATTTTGAAACCGGAAGTGACATCATATATCAATAACGGCTAAATAGATTTGAACGAAACCAGCGCTAAACAAATTAGACGGTCAACTTTATGTATTATCATCAATAATATTTGCAGTTTTCCATACCAAAACTGGAAATGACGTCACACTTTTTAAGAATCTCACAAATTTACATGTTGATGCAATAAATATACTATTTCAGGCAGCTTATAATAAAATGTAATCATGTTTAAATTATAATTCAAGGAGTCAGTGATTTCAGCAGCCATTTTGAAACCGGAAGAAACGCCATATCTCGAAAACTGGTTGACAGATCGGTATGAAACTAGCGCGAAACGATTCGGAAGGCCATCTCTATGGAATAGGAACAGTCAAACTAGAATGTTCCTATTTATGAGACCGGAAATGACGTCATTCAAATTTATAAATTATTATAATCCCCTCCTATACAATAAATACATATTCAGAAAGCTTAAAATGATACACATCATTTATAGTTATAAATTTTATGTGGCAGTGCAGAAAGTTCAGCAGCCATTTTGACAACGGATATGTTGCCATATCTCGGAACTTGGTTGACCGATTGGAATGAAACCTTTGCTATTCTTCATGAAAATAACCAAATTGTAAAGGGTGATTTTTTTTAAGGATATAGTAATTGTTTATTCGATTGTCACAAGTTGTAAGAATAAACTAAAAAAAGTAGTGATATCCCATTAAAAAACACTTCGTGTAAAAATAACAGCCAAGTCTCTTGAACTAAAAAAAATATGAAATCTAAAAATTCTGCACTGAAAAGTAGTGATATCAAAAAATGAGCCAAGTCAAATTACTTTATTTGAAAATCAAAAAATACTTGGCGCATCGTTTTTTTAGGGCATTATAGGTGTACTATGTATATGGATATTTGATGTATATTTTATAATTGGCCTATACTTCCAAGCTTTTTATATACACGATGCGCCAAGTATTTTTTGATTTTCAAATAAAGTTTTGACTTGGCTAATTTTTTGATATCACTACTTTTCAGTGCAGAATTTTTAGATTTCATATTTTTTTTTAGTTGAAGAGACTTGGCTGTTATTTTTACACGAAGTGTTTTTTAATGGGATTTCATTATACACAAATGAATACATAAAATACAGTCCGCCCGTGCAAAGGTTGCTTGCTGCCCGCAACACGTATTGACCAATCAGGAGCCAAGGCCACCTGTGTCGCAGCGACACGGCGACGCGGCAGCGGCACGACACGTATTGACCAATCAGAGCCAAGGCCACCTGTGTCGCGGCGACACGGCGACGCGGCACGAAAGATGGGCATGGTTTATCTTTTTCGGTAGCGATTATAACTTCTGTGATCGCCGATATTTCTTGTTTTCTTGTATTTTACCAGCAATATACCACAAGAAGAGTATTTATATGAACACTTGCACATATTATGTAGCGCAAATGATTTATTTTCTCTTCATTGAAATCCAACCTTGAAACGATGTTGCTCCAACCTTGTTGCTACTAGCAGCAACCGTTGCGCGGGCGGACTGTAAATGCACCTTTAGATCACCGAGGATAAGCAACATTGAGCGCGGTCAGCGGTTGGATGGGTGACCATTCAACTCTGCCTTGCCAGTTGCTCCCGTTGGGCCAGAGAGACTGGGGTGGTTGGGGGTTAGTGTGACGACCTCCCTCCACCTGTTATCAGTCTCTCGACGGCGCGGGTTGTGGAGGCCCGTGCTGTAAATGTTTTTGTATCTTTCGTCAGGAGTAAGCTACATGCCACACATGCTACATCCTCCCTTCTCTAATACATTCTCACATGTGGAGCCTCGGCTCCGTTGAGAATATAGAACAAATAATAATAAATAATAATACATATTTTTGAGTTCTCGACTTGTCTCTAGAGATTGATATATTATATCTAAACATGTTATAATCTACAAACATTCCATCTTTCATTATGAAAGTATAAACTGGCCTGCTCCATATGATTCAAAATTAAAAGACTAATTAGTTGAGAACTTTAATTAGAAAGAAAATCATCAGTACGAGCTATGCATTTCAAAATGATAATTACTGACTCGAGTAATCAATGAATCACAACGATGAAAATCATTATGTAGGTACGTTTTTAAAAGTTATGTATAACGCGTTTATAATCTTAGAAATCCTCCGTGAGTTTTGACTGATCCTTTTGTTGCAGCGACATCGATGACGACACAGACGATTGTCGGTCCACGAGAACCATGGACGACAGCAGGAAGTAAGCCTCTTTTCTTAACTTTCACAATTGTTATACAATACATTTTAGGTGTGTGTCAATGTATAATATTAGCTTGTTACATGTAAATACCAAGGTGAGTATAGATATTTTCCGGTTTGAAAGTCGAGAGTTCGTTGCGAATTGGTATAGCACGCGAAACAATGTTGCCGTGATTCAAGATCTCATTGGCTGGGCGGTCAACATGGTGTGTGTCGCGATGATTCATATTTCACTTCTGAATTTAAAATAATAAAATCTCTACTATTTGGGCAGAAATCGGGTGGAATTTACCTTCTGAAACCTCCGACTATGTAATATGATTAGTGATTACCCATCTGAAGCCATACAAAGTTAAGCCGTCTCCGCATTAGGTCATTCCGCATGTATGCCAAGCTCTAGAGCCTGGACAGAGAAGTCTAAATCAAATAGAGAAATAAACAGCTACTTTTTGTCAAGCGTAAAACAAGAAAATGTTATTTATAATGTAGTGTTTCAGTAATGATTTCTTCAAAACATCAGTTCGCATACATTCATATTCCTTACCTTTTGATGTTCTTATTTTATTTTAAGGTGGCTGTATATCACGTGACTTTTTAACCAAAAAGCTACACATTTTCTATTGGAAGGGTTCAGTTTAGCAAAGACTTCTCACTCATCAGATAAGTTAGGACACATCTGTTGGAACTTATCTACTCAGAAAAGAACTGCGAAAATAACATATTAGATGATTTTACTTCCTTGCACCAATATATTCTCAAATCAAGACCTGAAGTTGAAGGAAATTCTACGAGTTGCCAAGAACAGCAAACTTTACTCTAATAAAAAGGCATATATGCATCACAAACCTGACGCAATGTCAGAATATATAACATGCGCTCTTTCTTCCTCTTTCCAACGAAATGTTGAGATATTAATTATATCCACTATTATGAATGTAATGTTTAAACGAACAGCACTTGGTTTTGACAGTCTTCACACGCGTACGTATACACGATATTTGTGTTGTTTTTATTATAAAACCACTGCAAAATTAAATAATATTGACTGCAAATATTGATAAGCTCCAGTATGCAGTGAATTTCCTTCATAAATCATCCTTGAATTACTCAACATGAACGATGTAAGGTATGTACTCATAGGTAACTATTTCTTTTGATCGGATGTAAAGAAATAAAGTCACGTGATATACCTTACCTTACCTTACCCTATGGCGCTACGGCCCTTGTAGAGCCTTGGCCTCCTCCACTACTCCTCTCCACACTTCCCGATCCAGGGCCCGCCTCCTCCATCCTCGCACCCCAAGCCTACGCAAATCCTCCTCCACGTCATCCAGCCACCTCTTGCGTGGTCGTCCCGGGAGTCTTCTTCCTTCCGGTTTCTGCCTGTAGGCCTTTTGGGCTCCCCTTTCCTCAGGCATACGCTCCATGTGGCCGGCCCAACGTAGTCTTCCCTTCCTCACCTCTGTCGAGATGGATGGATCTTCGTATATGTCATAAATCTCATCGTTTCTACGAATCCTCCATTCGCCATCGTCCTGTACAGGTCCGTAGATTCGGCGGAGGATCTTGCGCTCCCAGGTATTAAGAGCGTCCTCATCCCTCTTCGTCAGCACCCAGGTCTCGCTTCCATATGTAACAACAGGCCGGATAACTACTCGGTAGATCGTTTTCTTAGTCTTCCTGGAGAGTAAATTTGACTTTAGAAGGTGTTGCATGCTGAAGTAGCATCTGTTCCCAGCGCTAATCCTGGCCATGATCTCCAAGTGAGTCTCATTATTCTCCGTGACGAGTGAGCCGAGGTACTTGAAGTTGTCCACTCTTTCAAACTGATGCTGATTCACAGACAATGACTCACGTTGGTTTCTATAGTTCCGCTCCATGACCATGTACTTGGTTTTGCTCTCATTGACAACCAGTCCTGCGCGCTCCGACGCCTCCTCCAGCTGAACGAAGCTCTCCTTCAACGCCCTTTCATTTCTGCTCAAGAGGTCAACATCATCAGCATATGCCAGGTAATGGACTGTCCGGTTCAGTAGTGTCCCGCCTCCATTGATGTCGATGTTCCGGATAACTCTCTCCAATGTCAAGTTGAACAGCAGACACGACAGCGAATCCCCCTGCCGCAAACCTCTGCTCACTTGGAACTCTCGTGATATGTTGTTCTGCACCTTTACCTTGCATGTTGAGTTCGCCAGAGTCATACGTACTAGCTGAGCCAGCTTCTTCGGTACTCCCAGAACGTCCAGAGCTTGCTTCATGCTTCAATTCCTCTCCGCCGTACTTCAGTAGTTCTGCCGTGATCATGTCCTCGCCTGGTGCCTTGTGATTCTTCATTCTGCGAATGGCTTCTTCCGTCTCGCCTAGTGAGGGGTCGGCAACGTCTGGGCCCGCTTCGACTAGCTCTTGAACATTTTCTGCCTGATCCCCGCTCCCACCGGCGCCGTTCAGCAGTTCCTCAAAATGTTCTGCCCACCGCTCCACAACCCTCTTCCCTTCCGCAATCAGGTTTCCCTCCTTGTCGTTGCACATGCTCGTCCGCGCCTGGAACCCATTCTTCTCATCCCTTATTTTGGAGTACATTTTTCTAGTTTCCTTCCGTCTGGCCAACTCCTCAATTTCCTCTACTTTCTGCTTCTCCCACTTCCTCTTCTCTCTTCTACAAGCTTTCTTAGCCACTGCTCGCAGTCTTGAGAACTCACTGCAGTTGGTTCTTGTTCCTCTCTGTAGCATTTTCTTCCTGGCCTCATTTCTATTCGCTATGGCCTCCTTGCACTCTGCATTGAACCAAGGGTCTCTTCTATCCACTGGCTGAAATCCCACTACTTGCTCTGCTGTGGCTGTCACTGCAGCTTTACGCATTTTCCAGTCGTTTTCTATGTCTGTTGCTCCCTGCATTTTGGCCTTTTCTAGCACAAGCTGCGCCTTCAGATGGCATGCAAACTCCTCTTGCACCCTCTTCCCACACTCTCCGTCTCGCACTAGCTTCTGTCCATCGAACCTCTGGCGTCTGACACCTCTCTCCATCCTTGCCACCGATATCCGCTGACGGCACCTCGCTCGGACTAAGAAGTGATCTGAGTCCACATCTGCGCCTCGGTAGCTCCGCACATCCAGGATATCGGAGCCGTGCCTAGTGTCGATGAGTACATGGTCGATCTGGTTCTGGGTATTTCCATCTGGGGAGCGCCACGTGGCTTTGTGCACGTTCTTGTGGGGAAATTTGGTACTGCTGACCGTCATACCCTTACTTATCGCAAACTCCACCAACCGCATCCCGTTGTTATTGGAATCACTATGTAGACTCTCTGCCCCTATGGTTGGTCTGAAGATTGTCTCCCTCCCGACCTTGGCGTTCATGTCCCCAAGAATCTTGATATCGTGTCGAGGTGCACCATCATACGCCCTCTCTAGCTCTTCATAGAAATTCTCCTTCGCTTCGTCGTCAGAATCTTCTGTGGGAGCATGCGCATTGATGAATGTAGTGTTGAAGAAATGTCCTTTCAGCCTCATTGTGCAAAGCCTCTCATTTATTGCCTTGAAGCCAATTACTGCGCTTTCATACTGCTTAGCTACGGCGAATCCTGTACCAAGTGTGTTTCTGTTGTGGCCACTGTAGAATATTGTATACAGTTTCTGGCGGAACATGTCCGTCCCTTTCCATCTCATCTCCTGAAGTGCTGCGATTCTCACCTTGTATCTGTCCAGCTCTACCACCAGGCTTGCAAGAGCCCCCGCTCTGTACAGGCTTAACACGTTCCACGTTCCTATCCAAAAATCATGTCCATTTTCTCGCTTGAGTCGTTCCCTTTGATCAGTCCGGCTTCTTTTTCGTAGTGATTGTTTCGTAACCGACCTTTTTTTCCGAAGTGGAGTGGTTAGCCCCGCGTCCAACCTGATAGGGGGTTGCCCCTTGCAGCTCCCAGGTAGCTGCCCATTTCTGTTAGGGTGGGACCCTTAGCCCTTGAGGATCCCTCCCCTACCCACAAGGCAGTGGGTTTCGCCGTTTAGCCCCGACAGGGATGCCCCTTCTGCCAGCTTTGCCGTACCGAACCACACATTCTCCGCCATCGCTACCGTTGAGGTCTTCGTTGGACTATCTTTCGTCTGGCTTCTCCCCTTCGACCTGTCCGGCTTGGGTGGCCCTACCAGAAGTTTATACTTCCGCCGGCATAGCTCTCTGGATCATAAAAGCACGCAAACCCGTTCACCACGATAAGGTAGTAGTCCAGGAACGGGCACGTGATATACAGCCACCTGAAACTAACTCATCTGCCACTAATGTTTCATCTTCATTTTAATTTTTCATCAATGAGCAGGCTCATTGTTCCTGCTCCTTCTTCCACCTGATTCTTCACCAAACAGTTCCAGGCATTTTACAATCAAATGAAGTACACGGGGGGGGGGGGGGGGGGGGAAAGGGGGGGGGGGGGGTGTACAGGTCAATGAGTGCGTTTTAAAAGTGAAAGTTCTATGCTTTTGTATTGAATGATTTTTTAAAAGATTGCGTCAATATTAATTCAAACCGATAAATTATTTGAACATTCTCATTGTTTAGTTCATAACATTTTTTTCTCAATCTCCTTTTCTCATACTGTCTTCTCACTGACGACATAGCCATCTCGGTCTCCTTTATATGCGATAAAATACGTTTTTAGATACTAGTTTATAAATTAAGGGGGGAGGAGGAGGGACTCGCCTACCTCAGCTCATCACAACCCTATCACAACTATATAAGTGTTTGAATTTCTGGGAGCCGTGTTGTATTCGTCAGTGGGAGCCGCGGTGTTGACTCCTTGTTCTTTACGATGTTTTGCGGGCCCAGCGGAACCTGTTTGTCAATCTTCGAGGAGAGGCCAAATCATCACTATCATCACTATTACCTCTGATGCGCAGACAGAACCACAGCGAGATCGAGAAGCGACGCCGGGACAAGATGAACACGTACATCACCGAGCTGTCCGCCATGATCCCAATGAGCGGCGTGTCTGCGCGCAAGATGGACAAGTTGACGGTGTTACGTCACGTGGTGCAGCACATCAAGACGGTACGGGGAGCTGCCAACACGGAGACGCCATTCGGACCCGCGTACCTCTCAGACGCAGAGCTCAAGAGACTCATCCTGCAGGTGAGATATATCACGTGGTGCAGCACATCAAGACGGTACGGGGAGCTGCCAACACGGAGACGCCATTCGGACCCGCGTACCTCTCAGACGCAGAGCTCAAGACACTCATCCTGCAGGTGAGATATATCACGTGGTGCAGCACATCAAGACGGTACGGGGAGCAACCAACACGGAGACGCCATTCGGACCCGCGTACCTCTCAGACGCAGAGCTCAAGAGACTCATCCTGCAGGTGAGATATATCACGTGGTGCAGCACATCAAGACGGTACGGGAGCTGCCAACACGGAGACGCCATTCGGACCCGCGTACCTCTCAGACGCAGAGCTCAAGAGACTCATCCTGCAGGTGAGATATATCACGTGGTGCAGCACATCAAGACGGTACGGGGAGCTGCCAACGCGGAGACGCCATTCGGACCCGCGTACCTCTCAGACACAGAGCTCAAGAGACTCATCCTGCAGGTGAGATATATCACGTGGTGCAGCACATCAAGACGGTACGGGGAGCTGCCAACACGGAGACGCCATTCGGACCCGCGTACCTCTCAGACGCAGAGCTCAAGAGACTCATCCTGCAGGTGAGATATATCACGTGGTGCAGCACACCAAGACGGTACGGGGAGCTGCCAACACGGAGACGCCATTCAGACCCGCGTACCTCTCAGACGCAGAGCTCAAGAGACTCATCCTGCAGGTGAGATATATCACGTGGTGCAGCACTTCAAGACGGTACGGGGAGCTGCCAACACGGAGACGCCATTCGGACCCGCGTACCTCTCAGACGCAGAGCTTAAGAGACTCATCCTGCAGGTGAGATATATCACGTGGTGCATCACATCAAGACGGTACGGGGAGCTGCCAACACGGAGACGCCATTCGGACCCGCGTACCTCTCAGACGCAGAGCTCAAGAGACTTATCCTGCAGGTGAGATATATCACGTGGTGCAGCACATCAAGACGGTACGGGGAGCTGCCAACACGCAGACGCCATTCGGACCCGCGTACCTCTCAGACGCAGAGCTCAAGAGACTCATCCTGCAGGTGAGATATATCACGTGGTGCAGCACATCAAGACGGTACTGGGAGCTGCCAACACGAAGACGCCATTCAGACCCGCGTACCTCTTAGACGCAGAGCTCAATGGACTCATCCTGCAGGTGAGATATATCACGTGGTGCAGCACATCAAGACGGTACGGGGAGCTGCCAACACGGAGACGCCATTCGGACCCGCGTACCTCTCAGACGCAGAGCTCAAGAGACTCATCCTGCAGGTGAGATATATCACGTGGTGCAGCACATCAAGACTGTACGGGGAGCTGCCAACACGGAGACGCCATTCGGACCCGCGTACCTCTCAGACGCAGAGCTCAAGAGACTCATCCTGCAGGTGAGATATATCACGTGGTGCAGCACATCAAGACGGTACGGGGAGCTGCAAACACGGAGACGCCATTCGGACCCGCGTACCTCTCAGACGCAGAGCTCAAGAGACTCAACCTGCAGGTGAGATATATCACGTGGTGCAGCACATCAAGACGGTACGGGGAGCTGCCAACACGGAGACGCAATTCAGACCCGCGTACCTCTCAGACGCAGAGCTCAAGAGACTGATCCTGCAGGTGAGATATATCACGTGGTGCAGCACATCAAGACGGTACGGGGAGCTGCCAACACGAAGACGCCATTCGGACCCGCGTACCTCTCAGACGCAGAGCTCAAGAGACTCATCCTGCAGGTGAGATATATCACGTGGTGCAGCACATCAAGACGGTACGGGGAGCTGCCAACACGGAGACGCCATTCGGACCCGCGTACCTCTCAGACGCAGAGCTCAAGAGACTCATCCTGCAGGTGAGATATATCACGTGGTGCAGCACATCAAGACGGTACGGGGAGCTGCCAACACGGAGACGCCATTCGGACCCGCGTACCTCTCAGACGCAGAGCTCAAGAGACTCATCCTGCAGGTGAGATATATCACGTGGTGCAGCACATCAAGACGGTACGGGGAGCTGCCAACACGGAGACGCCATTCGGACCCGCGTACCTCTCAGACGCAGAGCTCAAGAGACTCATCCTGCAGGTGAGATATATCACGTGGTGCAGCACATCAAGACGGTACGGGGAGCTGCCAACACGAAGACGCCATTCGGACCCGCGTACCTCTCAGACGCAGAGCTCAAGAGACTCATCCTGCAGGTGAGATATATCATGTGGTGCAGCACATCAAGACGGTACGGGGAGCTGCCAACACGCAGACTCCATTCGGACCCGCGTACCTCTCAGACGCAGAGCTCAAGAGACTCATCCTGCAGGTGAGATATATCACGTGGTGCAGCACATCAAGACGGTACGGGGAGCTGCCAACACGGAGACGCCATTCGGACCCGCGTACCTCTCAGAAGCAGAGCTCAAGAGACTCATCCTGCAGGTGAGATATATCACGTGGTGCAGCACATCAAGACGGTACGGGGAGCTGCCAACACGAAGACGCCATTCGGACCCGCGTACCTCTCAGACGCAGAGCTCAAGAGACTCATCCTGCAGGTGAGATATATCACGTGGTGCAGCACATCAAGACGGTACGGGGAGCGGCCAACACGGAGACGCCATTCGGACCCACGTACCTCTCAGACGCAGAGCTCAAGAGACTCATCCTGCAGGTGAGATATATCACGTGGTGCAGCACACCAAGACGGTACGGGGAGCTGCCAACACGGAGACGCCATTCGGACCCGCGTACCTCTCAGACGCAGAGCTCAAGAGACTCATCCTGCAGGTGAGATATATCACGTGGTGCAGCACATCAAGACGGAACGGGGAGCTGCCAACACGGAGACGCCATTCGGACCCGCGTACCTCTCAGACCAGAGCTCCAGAGACTCATCCTGCAGGTGAGATATATCACGTGGTGCAGCACATCAATACGGTACGGGGAGCTGCCAACACGGAGACGCCATTCGGACCCGCGTACCTCTCAGACGCAGAGCTCAAGAGACTCATCCTGCAGGTGAGATATATCACGTGGTGCAGCACATCAAGACGGTACGGGGAGCTGCCAACACGGAGACGCCATTCGGACCCGCGTACCTCTCAGACGCAGAGCTCAAGAGACTCATCCTGCATGTGAGATATATTACGTGGTGCAGCACTTCAAGACGGTACGGGGAGATGCCAACACTGAGACGCCATTTGGACCCGCGTACCTCTCAGACGCAGAGCTCAAGAGACTCATCCTGCAGGTGAGATATATCACGTGGTGCAGCACATCAAGACGGTACGGGGAGCTGCCAACACGAAGACGCCATTCGGACCCGCGTACCTCTCAGACGCAGAGCTCAAGAGACTCATCCTGCAGGTGAGATATATCACGTGGTGCAGCACATCAGGACGGTACAGGGAGCTGCCAACACGGAGACGCCATTCGGACCCGCGTACCTCTCAGACGCAGAGCTCAAGAGACTCATCCTGCAGGTGAGATATATCACGTGGTGCAGCACATCAAGACGGTACGGGGAGCTGCCAACACGAAGACGCCATTCGGACCCGCGTACCTCTCAGACGCATAGCTCAAGAGACTCATCCTGCAGGTGAGATATATCACGTGGTGCAGCACATCAAGACGGTACGGGGAGCTGCCAACACGAAGACGCCATTCGGACCCGCGTACCTCTCAGACGCATAGCTCAAGAGACTCATCCTGCAGGTGAGATATATCACGTGGTGCAGCACATCAAGACGGTACGGGGAGCTGCCAACACGGAGACGCCATTCGGACCCGCGTACCTCTCAGACGCAGAGCTCAAGAGACTCATCCTGCAGGTGAGATATATCACGTGGTGCAGCACATCAAGACGGTACGGGGAGCTGCCAACACGGAGACGCCATTCGGACCCGAGTACCTCTCAGACGCAGAGCTCAAGAGACTCATCCTGCAGGTGAGATATATCACGTAGTGCAGCACATCAAGACGGTACTGGGAGCTGCCAACACGGAGACGCCATTCGGACCCGCGTACCTCTCAGACGCAGAGCTCAAGAGACTCATCCTGCAGGTGAGATATATCACGTGGTGCAGCACATCAAGACGGTACGGGGAGCTGCCAACACGAAGACGCCATTCGGACCCGCGTACCTCTCAGACGCATAGCTCAAGAGACTCATCCTGCAGGTGAGATATATCACGTGGTGCAGCACATCAAGACGGTACGGGGAGCTGCCAACACGAAGACGCCATTCGGACCCGCGTACCACTCAGACGCATAGCTCAAGAGACTCATCCTGCAGGTGAGATATATCACGTGGTGCAGCACATCAAGACGGTACGGGGAGCTGCCAACACGAAGACGCCATTCGGACCCGCGTACCTCTCAGACGCATAGCTCAAGAGACTCATCCTGCAGGTGAGATATATCACGTGGTGCAGCACATCAAGACGGTACGGGGAGCTGCCAACACGGAGACGCCATTCGGACCCGCGTACCTCTCAGACGCAGAGCTCAAGAGACTCATCCTGCAGGTGAGATATATTACGTGGTGCAGCACATCAAGACGGTACGGGGAGCTGCCAACACGAAGACGCCATTCGGACCCGCGTACCTCTCAGACGCAGAGCTCAAGAGACTCATCCTGCAGGTGAGATATATCACGTAGTGCAGCACATCAAGACGGTACTGGGAGCTGCCAACACGGAGACGCCATTCGGACCCGCGTACCTCTCAGACGCAGAGCTCAAGAGACTCATCCTGCAGGTGAGATATATCACGTGGTGCAGCACATCAAGACGGTACGGGGAGCTGCCAACACGGAGACGCCATTCGGACCCGCGTACCTCTCAGACGCAGAGCTCAAGAGACTCATCCTGCAGGTGAGATATATCACGTGGTGCAGCACATCAAGACGGTACTGGGAGCTGCCAACACGGAGACGCCATTCAGACCCGCGTACCTCTTAGACGCAGAGCTCAAGAGACTCATCCTGCAGGTGAGATATATCACGTGGTGCAGCACATCAAGACGGTCTGGGGAGCTGCCAACACGGAGACGCCATTCGGACCCGCGTACCTCTCAGACGCAGAGCTCAAGAGACTCATCCTGCAGGTGAGATATATTACGTGGTGCAGCACATCAAGACGGTACGGGGAGCTGCCAACACGAAGACGCCATTCGGACCCGCGTACCTCTCAGACGCAGAGCTCAAGAGACTCATCCTGCAGGTGAGATATATCACGTAGTGCAGCACATCAAGACGGTACTGGGAGCTGCCAACACGGAGACGCCATTCGGACCCGCGTACCTCTCAGACGCAGAGCTCAAGAGACTCATCCTGCAGGTGAGATATATCACGTGGTGCAGCACATCAAGACGGTACGGGGAGCTGCCAACACGGAGACGCCATTCGGACCCGCGTACCTCTCAGACGCAGAGCTCAAGAGACTCATCCTGCAGGTGAGATATATCACGTGGTGCAGCACATCAAGACGGTACTGGGAGCTGCCAACACGGAGACGCCATTCAGACCCGCGTACCTCTTAGACGCAGAGCTCAAGAGACTCATCCTGCAGGTGAGATATATCACGTGGTGCAGCACATCAAGACGGTACGGGGAGCTGCCAACACGGAGACGCCATTCGGACCCGCGTACCTCTCAGACGCAGAGCTCAAGAGACTCATCCTGCAGGTGAGATATATCACGTGGTGCAGCACATCAAGACGGTACGGGGAGCTGCCAACACGAAGACGCCATTCGGACCCGCGTACCTCTCAGACGCAGAGCTCAAGAGACTCAACCTGCAGGTGAGATATATCACGTGGTGCAGCACATCAAGACGGTACGGGGAGCTGCCAACACGCAGACGCCATTCGGACCCGCGTACCTCTCAGACGCAGAGCTCAAGAGACTCATCCTGCAGGTGAGATATATCACGTGGTGCAGCACATCAAGACGGTACGGGGAGCTGCCAACACGGAGACGCCATTCGGACCCGCGTACCTCTCAGACGCAGAGCTCAAGAGACTCATCCTGCAGGTGAGATATATCACGTGGTGCAGCACATCAAGACGGTACGGGGAGCTGCCAACGCGGAGACGCCATTCGGACCCGCGTACCTCTCAGACGCAGAGCTCAAGACACTCATCCTGCAGGTGAGATATATTACGTGGTGCAGCACATCAAGACGGTACGGGGAGCTGCCAACACGGAGACGCCATTCGGACCCGCGTACCTCTCAGACGCAGAGCTCAAGAGACTCATCCTGCAGGTGAGATATATCACGTGGTGCAGCACATCAAGACGGTACGGGGAGCTGCCAACACGGAGACGCCATTCAGACCCGCGTACCTCTTAGACGCAGAGCTCAAGAGACTCATCCTGCAGGTGAGATATATCACGTGGTGCAGCACATCAAGACGGTACGGGGAGCTGCCAACACGGAGACGCCATTCGGACCCGCGTACCTCTCAAACGCAGAGCTCAAGAGACTCATCCTGCAGGTGAGATATATCACGTGGTGCAGCACATCAAGACGGTACGGGGAGCTGCCAACACGGAGACGCCATTCGGACCCGCGTACCTCTCAGACGCAGAGCTCAAGAGACTCATCCTGCAGGTAAGATATATCACGTGGTGCAGCACATCAAGACGGTACGGGGAGCTGCCAACACGGAGACGCCATTCGGACCCGCGTACCTCTCAGACGCAGAGCTCAAGAGACTCAACCTGCTGGTGAGATATATCACGTGGTGCAGCACATCAAGACGGTACGGGGAGCTGCCAACACGGAGACGCAATTCAGACCCGCGTACCTCTCAGACGCACAGCTCAAGAGACTCATCCTGCAGGTGAGATATATCACGTGGTGCAGCACATCAAGACGGTACGGGGAGCTGCCAACACGAAGACGCCATTCGGACCCGCGTACCTCTCAGACGCAGAGCTCAAGAGACTCATCCTGCAGGTGAGATATATCACGTGGTGCAGCACTTCAAGACGGTACGGGGAGATGCCAACACGGAGACGCCATTCGGACCCGCGTACCTCTCAGACGCAGAGCTCAAGAGACTCATCCTGCAGGTGAGATATATCACGTGGTGCAGCACATCAAGACGGTACGGGGAGCTGCCAACACGAAGACGCCATTCGGACCCGCGTACCTCTCAGACGCAGAGCTCAAGAGACTCATCCTGCAGGTGAGATATATCACGTAGTGCAGCACATCAAGACGGTACTGGGAGCTGCCAACACGGAGACGCCATTCGGACCCGCGTACCTCTCAGACGCAGAGCTCAAGAGACTCATCCTGCAGGTGAGATATATCACGTGGTGCAGCACATCAAGACGGTACGGGGAGCTGCCAACACGGAGACGCCATTCGGACCCGCGTACCTCTCAGACGCAGAGCTCAAGAGACTCATCCTGCAGGTGAGATATATCACGTGGTGCAGCACATCAAGACGGTACGGGGAGCTGCCAACACGGAGACGCCATTCGGACCCGCGTACCTCTCAGACGCAGAGCTCAAGAGACTCATCCTGCAGGTGAGATATATCACGTGGTGCAGCACATCAAGACGGTACTGGGAGCTGCCAACACGGAGACGCCATTCGGACCCGCGTACCTCTCAGACGCATAGCTCAAGAGACTCATCCTGCAGGTGAGATATATCACGTGGTGCAGCACATCAAGACGGTACGGGGAGCTGCCAACACGGAGACGCCATTCGGACCCGCGTACCTCTCAGACGCAGAGCTCAAGAGACTCATCCTGCAGGTGAGATATATCACGTGGTGCAGCACATCAAGACGGTACTGGGAGCTGCCAACACGGAGACGCCATTCAGACCCGCGTACCTCTTAGACGCAGAGCTCAAGAGACTCATCCTGCAGGTGAGATATATCACGTGGTGCAGCACATCAAGACGGTACGGGGAGCTGCCAACACGGAGACGCCATTCGGACCCGCGTACCTCTCAGACGCAGAGCTCAAGAGACTCATCCTGCAGGTGAGATATATCACGTGGTGCAGCACATCAAGACTGTACGGGGAGCTGCCAACACGGAGACGCCATTCGGACCCGCGTACCTCTCAGACGCAGAGCTCAAGAGACTCATCCTGCAGGTGAGATATATCACGTAGTGCAGCACATCAAGACGGTACGGGGAGCTGCCAACACGGAGACGCCGTTCGGACCCGCGTACCTCTCAGACGCAGAGCTCAAGAGACTCATCCTGCAGGTGAGATATATCACGTGGTGCAGCACATCAAGACGGTACGGGGAGCTGCCAACACGGAGACGCCATTCGGACCCGCGTACCTCTCAGACGCAGAGCTCAAGAGACTCATCCTGCAGGTGAGATATATCACGTGGTGCAGCACATCAAGACGGTACGGGGAGCTGCCAACACGGAGACGCCATTCGGACCCGCGTACCTCTCAGACGCAGAGCTCAAGAGACTCATCCTGCAGGTGAGATATATCACGTGGTGCAGCACATCAAGACGGTACGGGGAGCTGCCAACACGGAGACGCCATTCGGACCCGCGTACCTCTCAGACGCAGAGCTCAAGAGACTTATCCTTTAGAACACTGAAAGCTGAGAGCATCTTTGCACCAGTGAGATTTTGATCAGCTGTGACTTCATATATTATGCACAACTATTGCTGTTACGCTTAAAGTTGAATTTCTAGCAACTTTTTTTAGTATTTTTACCTAAAAGTGCCTTTCAATAATGTTGAATAGTGAATTTAATTACCTGACTGTATGTGTAGTCGTCAACATGTCATAAGTGGATTGTTGTCGTCATGGGGTGACGAATGGGGAGGGATCTCATTCTTCTGTGGATGCCTGTTTTGCAACTTGAGGAAGAAGTTTCTTAATATCAGAAAAAATCGAGGAAGCAACATAAAAAATTTAAAAAATTGTTTTTTGTACTTGATTATTTACAGAACAAATATAAAAACTGTGTTATGCTTCATAATATTCTTCTAAGATGAATGACGCGATTGTTGAAGATTGCTGACGGCTTCGTGTTCGCCGTCGGTTGCGACCGAGGACGTCTGCTCTACGTGTCGCAGTCTGTGGAGCAGATTCTCAACTACCAGCCCAGCGACCTCCTCGGACAGAGCTGGTTCGACTTCCTTCATCCAGAGGACATCGTCAAGGTCAAGGATCAGATCTCCTCTCCAGACAATATCCCCCGGGAGCGACTCATCGACGCCAAGAGTAAGTCCCTAGGGAGCCACAGGTATGGATGGTATGGATAGGTCACAACTGCTTTTGAACGACTGGAGTAGTACTGGCACTATAGATATTGTACTAGGAAAACGCTCTGGGTAACGCATTGATGAGCGAGCACGGATATCTCGAACAGAAATTCTCTATATCGAAAATGTCATTAAAAGCCAATCATTTTAGAATTTCGTCACAGATTTGTATAAAAATCTCAAAAAATTCCTAAAATATTGGTCCAAATAACCATGCAAAGTTTTAAGTTGATAGATTGAACCTTTATGATTGAACGGTTCCGTGTAAATTTTCAAAAATCCTAGGATCTCCTTCAAAAAATATACCTGGGGCCACTCATATGATATAAGTAAGTCTACACAATATCTAGTGGAGCGGTCGCTCCACGCCAGCCAAGTCGTACGGCGCGCGCACACTCTCAAATAAAGGCTGGAGCAAACCCACTTTTACTGTAAGCATCAAAGTGGCATTTTCGGCCTACTGGATCTTAAAATTGAGAAATCTCACATTGTTGCGAAATATCTTAATTTCGAGCTATGGCCCACCCTACAACATATACTAAATTTGGGAACAATAGGTTACGCCCTTTGCGCGCTAGAGGGCCGTGAAAACTGTGTTTTAGGGCGGTTTTCATAATAATAATCTTAGTAGTAGTAGTAGGCTGGAGCTAAAATCCGGTAAACAGGCCACAGCCTAAACGGCTGAACCGATTGATCTCACATTTTTACCACGTGTGCACTTTTGGCGTCTGATTTAACCTTGTCCCCATGAATTTTTTGTGCCGCCATTTTGAAACCGGAAGTGACGTCATATCTCGTCAACGGTTGGACCGATCGGAACGAAATTTGCGCCAATCGTTTCAGACGGTCATCTATATGGATTATCAATATCAAAAGACTGAACATTATTTTAAATAAACCGGAAATGACGTCATGAAATTTAATATACATCGATTTGCATTTCAGCAACAACTGTTGATCCGATTGTCTTGATATTTATGTAACGTTTTTACTTTTGATATTTCATTTGACTTGTTATAAAACCAACCGGAAGCCGCCATTTTGAAACCGGAAGTGACATCATGTCTCAAAAACGGCTAAACAGATTAGAACAAAACCAGCGCTAAACGATTTAGACGGTCAACTTTATATAATCAGTAATATTTGATGATTCAAATATCGAAACCGGAAATGACGTCACACATTTTATGCCCTATACCGGAAATGACGTCATAAATATGCTAAATGACGCTAAATTCACCACTTTATACTTTAAAATAGATATAAGTAAACGTACTTTGTAAATAATTATAAATTCAAGGTTGCAGTGTTCTCGGCGGCCATTTTTAAAACCGGAAGTGACGTCATATATCGTAAACGGTTGTACCGATTGCAACCTAAGTTTGGAAATGTGTTGGACTAATAATTATGAATTCAAGACGACATTATTTTCGGCCGCCATTGTTAAAACCGGAAGTGACGTCAAATATCGAAAATGGCTGTACCGATTGCAATCAAATTTTGGAAATGTGTTGTACTAATAATTATGAATTCAAGACGACATTATTTTCGGCCGCCATTGTTAAAACCGGAAGTGACGTCATATATCGAAAATGGCTGTACCGATTGCAACCAAATTTTGGAAATGTGTTGTACTAATAATTATGAATTCAATACGACATTATTTTCGGCCGCCATTGTTAAAACCGGAAGTGACGTCATATATCAAAAACGGCTGTACCGATTGCAACCAAATTTTGGAAATGTGTAGGAGTAATAATTATGAATTCAAGACGACATTATTTTCGGCCGCCATTGCTTAAACCGGAAGTGACGTCATATATCGAAAACGGCTGGACCGATTGTAACGAAACTTAAAGCTATTCTTCTTGGATAATTATTTTAATCTTATATACCAAACGCAACTTTTCTAAGTATCCAAATCGGCATAGGCGTATTTTTTTAAAGAAATGAGTTCTTGCACGGACACAAGCTGTGCTACAAGCTGTATGAATAAACTAACAAAAGAAGTGATATCCCAGAAAAATACACTCCGTGTAAAAAAGGCAGCCAAGTCCCTTTACTTTAAAAAAATTCAACACCGAAAAGGAGTGATATCAAAAAAGGAGCCAAGTCAATGACATTTCCAAATATTTAATCGTATCTTTGAAATAAAAGTATAAACACCGAGAAATACTTTACAAAAGGACTTGGCGCATCGTTTTTTTAAAGACATTTTTCTATTCATAAGCATGTGCCATTTATATACAACCGTCATTTTGAATGTTTAGAATAATAGGGAAACATCTTTCAATTAGGTACATATTATACATACCTTCTGTAAAATATTTTCTATATGAATATATACGCTATGAAACTTGTTGTCTATGCTTTCTATAAATATACACAATAGTTATCTTCGTAATATTGTTTCGTGGTGAATATAATTAAGTCTCATGCGTTATACCTTCTCATCATGTAACAATTTCTATTAATACACATTTTATAAAAATACATTTCACAAAGAAGACAGTCATATTGAATTTCTATTAAAAAATTTAACTTTATACACTTGACACTTCAAAAATATATAATTGTGTTCCATTAGTTAGTAATTATTTGACAACGTTTCATGATTTCCTTCAGTCAAGATCAAATTATGAAAAGATACCAGTCTAATATCGCCATATTAACAGTACTGCAAGAATATGTATGAGCCCACTTCCAATTGATATGAAGGGATGTGTGTTGTGAAAAATATCCGACCGAACCGGGGCACGAACTTGGGACCTCTCACTTGCCGGGCGAGAGCTCTACCAACTGAGCTACCCGATCGGACGGGCGGACATTAGACACAACACACTGATGAGGATCCTGACTCCTGACTCCATGGAAGTTTTCCAAAGAAACCTACATTCTCACCACTTCCAATTGTTATGTAATTCTTTCACCCTTATATTACTTATATATTACAGCATAAAATCATGCTTCTATCGCCATTGACAAAACTATAAAATAGTCATTACTAAAAGTAGCTTGATTCATAGATTCTGGCTCTAATAGAAAGAGGAAAATGTACCTACTTGTAAATTTCTTTCCACTTTTAGGATAGAATGATGTCTTTAAAAAAACGATGCGCCAAGTCCTTTTGTAAAGTATTTCTCGGTGTTTATACTTTTATTTCAAAGATACGATTAAATATTTGGAAATGTCATTGACTTGGCTCCTTTTTTGATATCACTCCTTTTCGGTGTTGAATTTTTTTAAAGTAAAGGGACTTGGCTGCCTTTTTTACACGGAGTGTTTTTTTCTGGGTCAGATCGACTGTTGAATGGTCATTATCAGTTTCATATGCGTTTGAAAGTTTCTGCTCTAACTACCTTGCCATGAACTGAAGAGTCGAAGTCGCCGTGAATTTGACAGCCAACACTCAAGATGTCCGTAAAATGTCAATAACTTTTGGATTTAAACACAGATTAGTATGAAAGTTGTCAAAAATGCAGCTGATGTTGGTCCCAACCATCATGCGAAGTTATAAGTTGATCGTTCAATCGGTTCTAGTATAAATTTCAAAAAACCCAGGAAATATGGTTTCAAATTTGAACCAATTGGAGGATTTGGCTGAAACGTTTTATGATTGGGTACAATGTTGGTTGAAATGACTTGTCAAAATTTCAAATTGATCGGAACAACCAATCAAATGATAATTTTTTTAAAATTTGAACCAATCACGGGATCCCGTTCAAAAACGATCCCAGGGATCTCATAGATTACGTTAGTATGTGGACAAAATTTCAGATCGATTGCTTCAGCGGTATGACCTGGGCTGTGACCACAAAAAAAAACACACAGAGAAAGTGCCATAAGAGTACCGTGGTGACGCTCGCTACGCTCGCTCAATTAAACTAGGAAAACGCTCAGTGTAACGCGTTGATGAGCGAGCACGGACACGCGCAACACCTTGAACCGAAATTATGTCTATCGAAAATTTCATTAAAAGCCAATAATTCTTGAAATTCGTCAGACTTGTAGGTATACAAATCTGAAATTATTCCTAAAGTATTAGTCCCAATAACCATGCAAAGTTTTAGGTTGATTGATTAAACCTTTATGATTAGAATGTTCCTTGTTAATATTCAAAAATCATAGGATCTATTTAAAAAAATATACCTGGGACCACTCATATGATAAAAGTGTGTGTACTTACACAATATTAGACGATCTGTTGAACGGTCATATCAGTTTCATACGTTTGAAAGTTTCTGCTCTAACTACCTTGGAACTATAAAGAGTCGAAGTAGCCGTGATCAACATTTTCGAAAAATTTGATAGATAACACGCAAAATGTCAGTAAAATGTCAATAACTTTTGGATTTAAACACAGATAAGTCTGACAATTGTCAAAAATACAGATAATGTTGGTCCCAATGACCATGCAAAGTTTTAAGTTGATCGCTCATACGGTTCTAGTTTAAATTTTAAAAATCATATGAAAGATTTTGTTAAATTTTAACCAATGGGAGGATTTGGCTGAAACTTTGTATGATTGGGTAAAATGTTAGTGGTAATGACTTGTCAAAATTTCAAATTGATAAAACAAACCAATCGAAAGATAATTTTTGTAAATTTGAACTAATCACGGGATCCCGTTCAAAAACGATCCCAGGGACCGCATAGAGTACGTTAGTTTGTGTACAAAATTTCAGATTGATTGCTTGAGCGGTTTGACCTGGGGTGTGACCACAAAAAAAAAAAAAAAACACACACAGAGAAAGTGCCATAAGAGTACCGTGGTGACGCTCGCTACGCTCGCTCAATGAAGATGAAGATTTTTCAAGATTATAGCTTCAAAGTTTTGTTTGTTATGTTGTAGCCTTGCTTCCCATGAAGCCTGAGCCTGCGCAGAGCGGGTCTCAGATTTGCTCCGGCGCGCGCAGGTCCTTCTTCTGTCGAATGAAGAGCAACTCCGAGTCTTCGGTCAAGCTGGAGGAACACGTCAAACCTATCGGTAGAGTTCAGAGTCCATAGAGTCATAAATAATAATTTCATCTTGATTTGCCCCCCTTTCTGCTGTTAACAATGCTTTTTTATATGAGAAGTTATGAAATAACTTTAAAATTTAAATAGAAATGAAATTGAATTTAAAAAAAGTATAACTTGAACCTGGTAACTACTTCAATAATTATTCTGATAAGAACCATGTCTTTAAAAATCAAGTGAAATTCATAAATTCAAAACTACATTTTGATACGCAATAGTCAGCGAGTTTAGATGAAGAGGGAGCTGCGGAAAGTACAGACAGAGCCGCCTGGGCTGTGGGAAGGAAAGCTTACCTTTGGCAAGGCGTCCAAGTCGCTGCAGCTATACGTTATATGTTGCTGCACATATTACGCTTTTATCACTTTTTAAAATTTACACAAGATTATTAAGAGTCTACGATACTTGATGAAATCCATGTTTTATGAAGCACAAAAAGGCGGCCCCTACTTTTTTCTAAACGGCTTTACCGATTGTCTTCAAATTTTCACAGATTATAGATAAATAATAAATCTGTGCCTCTAGTGGGCCAAAAGTGTTATTTTTTGTTTAGAATTTTCATGGCAGTGGTGCCAAAAAGACTAATATATTGCCCATGTTAGCACTTCCTCAAAACGAGAAAAAACATTTTTTATTATTTTTTTGGATCACTAGAGGCACAGATTTTCTCTTTATCTCGATGCTGTTAAATTTTGAAAGCAATCGGTCAAGCCGTTAAGAAAAAAGTAGGGGCCGCCTTTTTATGGTTTTTTGTGGTTTTCAATATTTGAATTAAAATAACTTACTTCACAGCAGTATATGCAACATGCAACACACGATTAAATGTCACAAATGTCACGTACAACCCATAGCTAATGCATTTTCATGCATTTTTAAGATTTTTTTCACATCGGAATCGAAATTTTCTGCGAGTCCTGTCGACTCGCAATCGAAATAATAATTCAGTGTACACAATTTCCCTGAATCTGATCAAAAATTAATTAGCGCGCCTTAGTTCTAATTTCGAACTATTTTGAGTAATTTGTTGACATTTGATCGGTTGCTAGGTCACGGCCAATGAGAAGTAAAACAGTTGAAGATTGTCTCCCATAAATGTTGCTTATTTCTTCACTCGTGGCGCTGGGGTTTGAACGCACGGTGCCTATTATCGAACATTTCACTTCTGTCTGCAGATCGCAAGTACTTGATCGTCCACTGCACGGGCTACATCAAGTCTCTGACGACGAAGGCGTTGCAGCTGGAGACGACGCCGGAGGGCGAGGGCGACGGCGACGTCTCCACGCTGTCGTGTCTGGTGGCCGTGGGACGTCTCCTGCCGCCGTGCGGGGTCCCGGTTCACATCCCCGGCGCCCCGGCCCAGCGCACCATCACCTACACCTCCCGACACACGCTCGACGCCAAGTTCCTGTTCCTGGAAGAGAGTGCGACCCTCGTCCTCGGATACATGCCCCACGAGCTCGTCAACATGCCCATGTTCGACTACTACCACCAGGTATAGTCACCTCTGTATGTCCTGATAAAACTTACCACCTATCGCGACAACTAGTCGTACACAGACGTAGCATAAGTCGCCTAAAATATAGATATTTGTATAGAGAGGGGTGATTATGCAAGACTGATTGAGCGAGCGTAGCGAGCGTCACCACGGTACTCTTATGGCACTTTCTCTGTGTGTTTTTTTTTTGTGGTTACAGCCCAGGTTAAAACGCTCAAGCAATCGATCTGAAATTTTTTACACATACTAACGTACTCTATGCGGTCCCTGGGATCGTTTTTGAATGGGCTCCCGTGATTGGTTCAAATTTAAAAAAAATTATCTTTCGATTGGTTGCTTCGAACAATTTGAAATTTAGCAAAAACATTGCAACCAACATTGTACCCAATCATAAAAAGTTTCAGCCAAATCCTCCTATTGGTTCAAATTTAAAACCTTTTTTCTGTGATTTTTGACTTTTAAACTAGAAATGATTGACCGATCAACTTAAAACTTCGCGTGGTCATTGGTACCAACATTTTAGGTATTTTTGCCAATTTTCAGTCTAATCTGTCGTTATTTTCAAAAGTTTTGTCATTTTAAGGTCATTTTATTCCATAATCTTGAAAAATGTATACTAAATTGTCATCCCTGCCTTCTTTAAGCTTCTGTTCCAAGGCAAGGCCTGTAGAGCAGCCAAGCTATCCACAATGTACAGTAAAATGAAAGCATTTTTGTGCTAGCGCATAAAATCGGATGCAGTACGAAGGCCAAATCCTCTAATTGGTTTAAGTTAAAATAATGTCTTCTGATTGGTTGACAATAAAAATGTTCACATTAAGTTCAAATTTTGCATGACCAACTTAATATTAAATTTTACATATTGTAAGCCCAATCAGTCAAGTATTAATTGTAATTTTATGAGTATAGTATGGGATGTCACAAGAGATTTCTGGAGAAGGTATGTAGGACTTCACGACACAATGGATCTGTTATTCATCCAGAGTATTATGGAGATTGAAAAATTGCAGAGAAAATCGTCTTGTGCCGTGTCGTGCATCGTTACTATGGGGATGTTGCATGTTCTGTGCTCGCTCATCAACGCGTTACACTGAGCGTTTTTCTAGTATTATTACTGACTTTTATCACAACATATAAAGGTGGCTGTACACTCACATTCAGAAGCTTTTACCAGGTCCCATATCAACACGGGGATCTGGTAAACAGCTTCTGAATGTAACTGTACACTCGCGGACATAAGTTGCTTCCTAATGTCGCCAACAATTGAGGGGCCGCGTCGATGAACCAGCTAATGGTTCATAGCAAGCATAGCAAGCCATGCGTTCAGTGGTGCTTTTACTTCAACTTCTGACAGTTGGAGCCTTACATGTTATTACATACAAAATGATTCTTAACCCAATTATAATTATTATTATTATCAAATATCTTAGTTAGCAAAACCGGTTAGATAGATAGATGGTGTACCGACGCAGCCCCTCAATTCTACATTTGATTTAATATTCAAATATTCTACAAGCGAAATGTCACCCAAATGAATATAGTTACCACCAAGAATTATTAAAATTTAGAAATTTTTTATCACTGTAAAACAAGGATTGTTACTAAATAAATATTAAAATAATCTTGTCTTGGTATATTCTATTTACTAAATAATGCTTTTGTGAAAACTTTATTTTATATATTTCCGGAGATGTCAGCTAGTATTGATTGAGTAACGTTACAAACGCTTCAAATAAAGCTAGAAGCAAGAGTGTGTAGGTATTGTGGCGCGCAGGTCTGCCAATTGTCCGACATTCTCCCCAGGACGACGCCGCGGCGCTGAGCGACGTCCACCAACGCGCCTTGACGTGTCCGACGTACTCCTGGTACAAGACGCCGGTGTACAAGTTCCGGGCGCGCGACGGCAGCTTTGTGTCGCTCCGGAGCGAGTGGAGGGCGTTCAAGAACCCCTGGACCAAGGTCAGTCGTAACACTAGTGAAATATGGCGAGTCAACAACTAGGACATTTTGTTTTGTTGATCATCTGTCCCCGGTCCGGGGAAGTCCGTGGACTAATGGATATAAATTTAGACACGTCGTTGTTAATTGACTTAGAATGCCAACGATTAGTATCATTGGAGTCATTGCCCAGGATATCCAAGCAGCAACTCCATATTCATTTTGATTCATAATGAATATTTTCTCCACTTTCTTTAAATGTGTATTTAAAATGATTTTTTTTTCTGATAATAATGTCTGCAAGAACACAGCTGACGATTGATGTTTAGAAATGGACGAGAGCCACAGCGTTTCGTACTCAATCTAGTGGAGCGGTCGCTCCACCCAGCCAAGTCGTACCGTACACTCACAGCCACTCTACATACCGAGGAGCAGACCAAACACTTTTACTGTAAGCAATAACATGGCATTTTCGGCCTACTGGATCTCAAAATTGGAAAATCTCACATTGTTGCGAAATATCTTAATTTCGAGCAATGGCCCACCCCGCTACATATACCAAATTTGAGAACAATAGGTTATATCATTTGCGAGCTAGAGGGCCGTGAAAACAGTGAAATTACATCACTTTCTGATTCTGATGATTCTGATGATATCAGGGAACGTCGCTGTCACCGCCACAGCCTAAACGGCTTAACCAATCGATCTGATATTTTTACCACATGTGCACTTTTGGCGTCTGAGGTGCCTTTTTATAAAACCAACCGGAAGTCGCCATTTTGAAACCGGAAGTGACGTCATATCTTGAAAACAGCTAGACCGATCGAAATAAAACTATCGCCAAATGATTCAGACGGCCATATTTATGGAATATCAATATTTGAAGTAGAAATGTACTATTACCGGAACCGGAAATGACGTAATAAAAATTAAGAATCAGACTTTAATCACCTCTTACTACAATAACTACATATTCAGAAGGCTTATAATGATACATAACAATTAACGAAATACATTCTAGGTGGCAGTAATTTCAGCCGCCATTTTGAAAACCGGAAGTGATGCCATATCTCGAAAACGGCTGTACCGATTGGAACGATGCTTTCGCAATTCTTCATGGAATATCACTTTAAGCTTATATTTAGCATTAGACACAATTTGTCTTAGTAACCAATTCGGTAATGGCGTATTTTTTTAAAGGAATTAGTCATTGTTGCTCCGATATGTGTTACAAGTTGTGTAAATAAACTAAAAAATTAGTGATATCCCCATAAAAAAAAACTCCGTGTAAAAATACCAGCCAAGTCTCTTCAACTATAAAAAAAAAAAAAATAAATCTAAAAAGTCAGCACTGAAAAGTAGTGATATCTAAAAATGTGCCAAGTCAAAACTTAATTTTAAAAACCAAAATATACTTGGCGCATCGTTTTTTAGGGCATTATAGGTATATTATATATATTTAGGTACCTACAATTTATTTTTGTCATATACTTTTTATATACACGATGCGCCAAGTATATTTTGGTTTTTAAAATTAAGTTTTGACTTGGCCCATTTTTTGATATCACTACTTTTCAGTGCTGACTTTTTAGATTTATTTTATTTTTTTATAGTTGAAGAGACTTGGCTGGTATTTTTACACGGAGTGTTTTTTATGGGGTGTTTTCTACTTTACAAAATGTGTGATTTTAAACGCTATTATATTACGACTGTTGGGATTATATGATTATTATGTTTTAACGGTGCGTAATCCACGAGGTTATGTTGCGCACATTAATTTTAACTTTTAACTTTGTTGATCATAAGTGTGGAGGAGTCGACCCAAAGGGACCGATCCGGGGAGTCTGAAACTGGTGGAAAAGAAAGACAGTTCAGAATGGCGACAGACCGGGGGGGGGGGGGGGGTAGGCTTCGGGCCGGTTGGACTTGATTTCAGGGGTTCACCATCTCGAGAGGGGAGTCCGGCCCAATAGGGGCCCCACGAATTTGGGGAGGGCATGGGACAAGGTCGACCCTGGACTGCACTTAGTTGGGACCAACTCGTAATATGAGTTGGCCCCTTAAGCCCCACCACCGCGTCAAGGTGTCAGTCCATTGGTGAGGTAACAATTGGGTATTTGGGTAGGGTGGCGAGTTGCTTTCTTCCTAACCGTCGCCCAGATTTCGTATCGTCAAAATTATCTCCTGTAGCTGAGCAAGTTGGCTCAGATGGTAACGCACTGGACTTCATTAGGTTAGGGTTCGATTCCTGCGGCCGACTTTCCTGAGAAGTAGCCACATTCTGAGTAGGCCTCTACCACCTCCGTCCCACTATGTTCAGTACTTACTCATTGGCTTTCTGAATCAGGAGTTGGAGTTTATGGTCGGGCGTAACGAAGTGGTTCCCATTGAAGTGGAAGAAGAAGTCGAGGAGAAGGAACAAGCATCGGCTTTCGCAACATACTTCAAACCAGGTGACATATCTGAGAGTTCATATTACCATTGGTTTACCATTGGTTTCCACTTGGGAATTGTGTTGTATTACCAATACTACCGAAAGATTTAGGCCCGGTTGTACGATGTCCCGATAAGTAAGACAAAGTTCACTTTAGCCTGCAGTGGTAGGTACTCAACCTTTTTGACTCGCGGGCCAATAATACGAATTGGCTTTGGTTGGCGGGCCGCATTAAAAAAAATACAATATTACTCACATGGTCAGTTAAGGTTCATTCCAGACGCGTAGAAACTACTTTTATCGTGGGGGCAATGCCCCTCAGTTTTAGCCCCGCAGGGTTTTTTTTTAGAATTTAACAATTTATAAGTGATTCTGGGATGCTAAAATTAATTTTGTATGGGGAATGGGGGTCAGTCTGCTCGGGTGGTGGTGGGGATAATCCCCCCATCTCCCCCTTCCTACGTGCCTGGTTCATTCACTGTCTTTTGTTTATTAGGCAACGAAACGAACAATGTTGAATGTTTCACACGCCAAAACAGTACACTCTTTTACAATTTTCGGAATTGGGTTTAATTTTTAGGTTTCATGGCTTCATTTTCGTTGCAATAAGTAAGAAGTTACAATTAAGAAAATGTCGTCGCATTTTCAGCTTGATGCGTGGATCCTAACATGACAACTTTCAAAATTCCTCTCAAATGAAACGAGAAACTATTATTTTTTAAATGTTATTTTCACATTGGACACATTTTGTGAATATGTAGGTATTTGAAACATCAACTGGGGGGCCACAAAACTTAGTCCCGCGGGCCGCAGGTTGAGTACCACTTAAAGTGAACTTTATACCCTGTTCACACTGAGGATTCGATCATGATCCAAAATCTCGATTGCAATCGAAAATGTGTGAGAACTGAACTCAATCGAACTCGATCATGATCCAAATCTCGATTGAGTTGTAAGAACGCGATCGAAATCTGAATCATGATCGAACTAAAGAAAACAAAAGAAAATCAATGTCAAACAAAAGAAATTATGATTGTTAAAAATATAAATGTACAAATGCATGCTCTAATTAGAATGTAACAAGCATTATAAAGTTTAACTTGAATCTTGCCTCCATTTTGATTTCGATTGTAATTGAACTGGATCATGATCGAATTCTCAGTGTGAACAGGGTATTAGCGGTCTAGAAAGTTGTGTTTCATTCGCTGTTGCCATGGTTTCAGGCGATAAATCCTACCGCTAACTTTATCGGGACTTGGTACAACCGGGCCTTAATAAACTGCAGTCAATGTAGCATGAGGTTAATTTAAACTGAGGAAATAAGCTCCTGAATTAATCTTCAGTATATAGTGGTAATACACAACTTTTCCCAAGTGAAGCTTAAACTAGCTGTAGCTTAAACTAATGGTAATAGCGGCCCTAAGAGATATCTTTGTGTTCACGAATGGTTAATCTTTCACGAACTTAGGCCCGGTTGTACAAAGTGCCGATAAAGTTAGCGGTAGGATTTACCCATAAAAAACACTTCGTGTAAAAATACCAGCCAAGTCTCTTAAACTAAAAAAAATATAAGAAATCTAAAAATTCAGCACTGCAAAGTAGTGATATCAAAAAATTGGCCAAGTCAAAATTATTCAAAAAATACTTTGCGCATCATGCATAAATAGTAAAGAAGTAGGCCGTAAATCAAATATACTCATCTATACATCTTGTGGAGCGGTCGCTCCACGCCAGCCAAGTCGTACGGCGCGCGCACACACTCATTTAAAAAGGCTGGAGCAAACCCACTTTTACTGTAAGCATCAAAGTGGCATTTTCGGCCTACTGGATCTTAAAATTGGAAAATCTCACATTGTTGCGATATATCTTAATTTCGAGCTATTGCCCACCCTACAACATATACCAAATTTGGGAACAATAGGTTACGCCCTTTGCGCGCTAGAGGGAGGTGAAAACAGTGTTTTAGGGCGGTTTTCATAATAATAATAATAATAATAATAATAATAATAATCTCAGTAGTAGTAGTAGTCTCCTGGAATTCAAATCCGGTAAACAGGCCACAGCCTAAACGGCTGAACCGATTGATCCCACATTTTTACCACGTGTGCACTTTTGGCGTCTGATTTAACCTTCACCCCATGAATTTTTTGTGCCGCCATTTTGAAACCGGAAGTGACGTCATATCTCGTCAACGGCTAGACCGATTGGAACGAAAATTGCGCCAAACGATTCAGACGGTCATCTATATGCATGATAAGTAGCAAAAGACTAAACATTATGTTAAAGAAACCGGAAATGACGTAATGAAATTTGAAATACATCGATTGGCTTTTTGGCAACAAAGGTTTAACCGATTATTTTGATATTTATGTAACGTATGTACTTTTGACGTCTCATGTGACTTGTTATAAAACCAACCGGAAGCCGCCATTTTGAAACCGGAAGTGACATCATATCTCAATAACGGCTAATTAGATTTCAACGAAACAAGCGCAAAACAATTTAGACGGTCAACTTTATGTATTATCATCAATAATATTTGCAGTTTCCCATACCTAAACCGGAAATGACGTCACACATTTTAATAAACTCACAAATTTTTATTTTGATGCAATAAATATACTATTTGAGACAGCTTATAAAATTGTTATCATGTTTAAAATATACTTCAAGGGGTCAGAGATTTCAGCCGCCATTTTTAAACCGGAAGTTACGTCATATTTTAAAAACTGGTAGACAAATCGGTATGAAACTAGCGCCAAACGATTCGGAAGGCCATCTCTATGGAATATGAACAGTACAAATAGAATTTTCCTATTTATGAGACCGGAAATGACGTCATTCAAATGTATAAATTATTATAATTCCCTCCTATACAATAAATACATATTCAGAAAGCTTAAAATGATACACATCATTTATAGAAATAAATTCTATGTGGCATTGCAGAAAGTTCAGCAGCCATTTTGAAAACCGAAGTGTTGCCATATCTCGGAACTGGGTTGACTGATTGGAATGAAACCTTTGCTATTCTTCGTGAAAGATCATTTAAAGCAATTATTTAGGACCATACGCTGCTATTCATTAGTGGTAACCAAATTGTAAAGGGCGATGATTTTTTAAAAGAATTTAGTAATTGTTCATTTCATATGTGTCACAAGTTGTTAGAATAAACTAAAAAAAGGAGTGATATCCCCATAAAAAAAACACTTCGTGTAAAAATACCAGCCAAGTCTCTTCTACTAAAAAAATTTATGAAATCTAAAAATTCTGCACTGAAAAGTAATGATATCAAAAAATTTGCCAAGTCAAAACTTTATTTGAAAATCAAAAAATACTTGGCGCATCGATTTTTTAGGGCATTTTAGGTATACTCTATGTTTGTATATTTTATGTATATTTTATATCTGGCCTATACTTCTAAGCTATTAATATACACGATGCGCCAAGTATTTTTTGATTTTTAAATAAAGTTTTGACTTGGCAAATTTTTTGATATCATTACTTTTCAGTGCAGAATTTTTAGATTTCATATATTTTTTTTAGTAGAAGAGACTTGGCTGGTATTTTTACACGAAGTGTTTTTTTTATGGGGATATATTATACACTAAAAAAACGATGCGCCAAGTATTTTTTGAATAATTTTGACCTGGCCAATTTTTTGATATCACTACTTTTCAGTGCTGAATTTTTAGATTTCTTATATTCTTTAGTTTAAGAGACTTGGCTGGTATTTTTACACGAAGTGTTTTAATGGGGATATCACTCCTTTTTTCAGTTTATTCTTACAACTTATAAAATATACCTATTGTGGTACCAAAGTCTATAATTCCTTTAAAAAATACGCCTTTGTGATTTGGTTCCTAAGAAAAGTTGTGCTTGTTACTATGTATGCTATAATTAATATGCTATGAAGTATAGCAAAAGTTTCGATCCAATCTGTCCAGCCTTTCTCGAGTTATGACATCACTTCCGGTTTTCAAAATGGCGGCTGACGTCACTGCCACCTAAAAATTGTACCTATAAATGCTATGAAACATTATAAGCCTTCTGAATATGTAGATATTGTTATAAGAGATGATTTTAGTCAGATTTAGCATTTTTATGACGTCATTTCCGGTTTCGGTAATAGTACATGTCTATGTCGACTATTGATATTTTATATAGAAGACCATCCGAATCGTTTGGCGCTATTTTCGTCCCGATCGGTCTATCTGTTTTTAAGATATAACGGCATTTCCGGTTTCAAAATGGCGGCTTCCGGTTGGTTTTATAAAAAGGCACCTCAGACGCCAAAAGTGCACATGTGGTAAAAATTTCAGATCGATCGGTTCAGCCGTTTAGGCTGTGGCGGTGATAGCAACGTTCCTTGATAGTAGTAGTAGTTTTTATTTCCAAATTTGTTATTACATTACAGATGTAGCATTTTAACAAATATAATACCCTATGAGACAAGTATCAGTGTGCAGGTGTATGGAAAGTAATCTTAAGATTAGCATGGAAAGAATATTATGTACATATGAATATGAGGTTATAAATATTGATGATCTCCTTATCAAGTAGGTATCTTAAAAGTAACTTATGTTTAGTTGCATATTTTGTACAGTTTATTAATAATTAAATATAGTAGGTAATGAAGTATACCTAACATAAAATTAAATACTAAGTCTAAATGAATTTGACAACTGACGCCTCAGTTCTTGTCCTGCATATATTCATCTACAGAATAATAGGCTTTGTCTGTTAAGAGAATTTTAAGTTTGTGTTTAAATTCAGTGAAGCTGATAGTTTTGTCCTTAAAAGAGAGTGGCAGAGCATTGTAGAGCAGTGAGTTGATGTAGGTTGAATTATTTTGAGTACATTTTGTCCGATGGTGGTTTGTGTGAATGTTCGCTCCCTGTCTTGTGTTATGATTGTGTATGTCATTGTTTGTGGACCTTACTTTGTTTTTTTATAAGTAAAATAGATTCTAAAATGTATAAAGATGGGAATGTTAATATCTTTTCTTTTATGAAAACTGGTTTGCAATCAGGCTTCCTGTAAGTATTTTTTGGTTGGCGAAGATCAAAAATGGTTCTTATTGTTTTTCTTTGAATGGCAAATATTTTGTGGGCATCTGTTGAATTACCCCAGAATTGGATTCCATATCTCATGTGAGATTCGAAGTTACTATAATAAACTAATTCTGATAAGAAGCGGAAGAAGAAGAAGAAGAAGAAGATACCTTTTTAAAAGGGGTGTAATTTCACTGTTTTCACGGCCCTCTTGCTCGCAAATGGCATAACCTGTTGTTCCCAAATTTGGTATAGGGGGTGGGGTGGGCCATAGCTCGAAATTAAGAGATTTCGCAACAATGTAAGATTTTCGAATTTTAAGATCCAGTAGGCCGAAAATGCCATGTTGTTGCTTACAGTAAAAGTGTTTGGTCTGCTCCTCAGTTTATTAAGCGAGCGGAGCGAGCGTCTCCACTTGACTCTTGCGGCACTTTCTCTGTGTGTGTGTTTGTTTTTTTTTTTTTTTTTTTTGCTGGTTCAACCCACGTCGCACCGGTCAACGTATCGATCTGAAATTTTGCACACACCTTCATCTCATACTAACTTAGACCTGTATAGTTTTTGAGAAAGATCCGTCCATAAATAAAAAAAAATCATGTTTTCCCATATAAATAGCATTGTAGGTTCGAGGAGTCCGTTGCGGCCGCTCGATGCGCCCCATTCAAAACAGCTCGGAAGCAAGCAGCTGCCTATCTATTTTATTGTTAGAATACGTTTTACGGTATGATATATAGTTATAGCAATACCTGCTATAGGTTATACTTAGGTTTTATATTATTTTCTTGAAGAAGATGTAATTAATGTAGGTATAGGTTATTATAAGAGTTTTAACATGCAGTCTTACTTTAAATCCTTTTAAAGGTTGAGCTAATTATTTGTAGACCGGCAAGTCTGCTTGATTGTAGAAACAGTTTGGTTAGTTGTTAATTGAAATTAATTTTATAAAATATTTTATTTATTTAGTCGATATGTTTCTTATAGATCCAACGAGTTAGGTTTATGTTAGGTAAGCAATGTGTTAGGTAAGCTCTATTAAACGGAACGGTCTGTTTGGATAATATTTCTTAAATTAGGTTTGCTCATATTAGCACTTAGATAATGGTCTATTTTGTGGATTGAATCTATGTATTTTTATTTTGTATTAATCCATAATACCTAAATATTCCAATAAATACACATGAGTGTAGTGTTACTTGCAATGAGAAAGAAATTCATTTTTTTAATATAATTTAATGGATCGTGCTTCTAGATTTCAATTGTTTTACGTATATTATTGATTATGGTTCGAGGTGTTGCACGTATCCGTGCTCGCTTATCAACGCGTTACACAGAGCGTTTTCCTAGTTAGGTATTTACGGTATGTTGAGTGAGTGTGAGTGTACAGTACGACTTGGCTGGGTGGAGCGACCGCTCCACTAGATCAGCTGAAATCATGGCAAAAACCAATGAAACACAGCCATCTAGACCGCTAAAGTCCGCTTTAGGCTATAGCGAACTTAAACTAGTGTGTCTTCTGATAAGCCCCTCAATCACCGATCATCTGTCACTCGCAAAAAAAACTCTGGTAACTCTGGTTACATTTAAATGTAATAAATATATGTTTTCGACAAATTCATACCTGTTTTTAATGTAGAGTAAGTAAAGCCTCCGATATCAATGCGTCAAGAAAATATAAACCCAGAAAAAACACTCCGTGTAAAAATACCAGCCAAGTCTCTTTAACTATAAAAAAAAATAGAAGAAATCTAAAAATTCAGCACTGAAAAGGAGTGATATCAAAAAAGGAGCCAAGTCAACGAATTTTCCAAATTTTAATCGTACCATTGAAATAAAAATATCAACCCCCGAGAAATACTTAAAAAAAGGACTTGGCGCATCGTTTTTTTAAAGACACTTTTCTATCCTAAAAGTATAGGAAGAACTCTACAAGTATATTTTCCTGAGTATATCACATTCATTATCGACGAATCATACTACGTTTTAATATAACTAGTACTCTTACCTACTGGCAGTATTGGTATTTTGTCAATATTCAGAGGAAATAAACGGATAAACGAATAACGAATAAACGGAAGCGGCCTAGTCTATTCGTTATTGCCACTATTTCTAGGGTCATATTAATCAATCATACTTCTCAATATCGTGACTGAGGGAAATAGCGAAAGCGCTCATTACAAGAAGGCCGTCAATGAGATTTGTATAAGTGACTAGTGCACTGAGCCATGCTGCTCAAATAATTACTGACTAGATTTTTATCTAAAGTAATACGTTATGTAATTTATGAATTTTTTTGGTATAAAATGTTAATTAATAGCAATTAATTACACGGCGAGAAGGTTCAAAGTATAATGCTGTAGTAGGTATGTTGATGTACCCACAAAACTATAGGTACCTACCAATCACAAACACAACTGTTCTGTATTTATTGCTTGTAAGACAATGCTATGTTTCTTTGCGTACTTATATTTAAATTTAAAATATTTTACAGAATGTTCAATATTTAATTTGAAAGTTTTGTCCCAATTTTTCTAGGCATTTCTGAACTACGTAGTATATGAGTGGCATAAGCTTAAGAATAGAAAAATGTCTTTAAAAAAACGATGCGCCAAGTCCTTTTTTTAAGTATTTCTCGGGGGTTGATATTTTTATTTCAATGGTACGATTAAAATTTGGAAAATTCGTTGACTTGGCTCCTTTTTTGATATCACTCCTTTTCAGTGCTGAATTTTTAGATTTCTTCTATTTTTTTTTTATAGTTAAAGAGACTTGGCTGGTATTTTTACACGGAGTGTTTTTTCTGGGATATCACTTCTTTTGTTAGTTTATTCATACAGCTTGTAGCACATGTCCGAGCAGGGACTAATTTCTTTAAAAAAATACGCCTCAACCGATTTGGTTACTATGAAAAGTTGCGTTTGGTATAAGATGAAAATGATTATCCAAGAAGAATAGCTTAAGTTTCATTATAATCGATCCAGCCGTTTTCGATACATGACGTCACTTCCGGTTTTGAAATAGCGGCCGAATTCCGGTATAGGTAATAAGAAAACAATCTAGTTTTATCTAGTTGATACCTTCATGAACGACCATCTGAATTCCTAATCCCTATATTTCCGTAAAATCGGTCATGCCGTTTGTAATATATGACGTCACTTCCGGTTTCATTTAGTGGTTCCTGCCGCCATTTCCGGTACCATTAATTTATTTATTCATTTTTCACAATTGATTTTTCAAATAAATAGCAGAATGAATACGCAGGAGCTAGTTCAGTTGCAATCGGTACAGGCGTTTTAGATATATGACGTCACTTCCGGTTTCAGGAATGGCGGCCGAGAACACTGCTACCTTGAATATATAAATTGTATTGTCTATGTTACAATGTAAGTTAATTATGTACGTATTTTAAGTATAATTTGTTGAAATAAGTTAAATATTGCGTATTTATGACGTCACTTCCGGTTTAGAAAATAAGAAAATAATATTTTTTTTATTGATACTTCATATAGATGACCATCTAAATCGAATGGCGCTAATTTCGTTCTAATCGGTCCAGACGTTTTTGAGTTATGACGTCACTTCCGGTTTCAAAATGGCGGCTTCCGGTTGGTTTTATAAAAAGGCACCTCAGACGCCAAAAGTGCACATGTGGTAAAAATTTCAGGCCGATCGGTTCAGCCGTTTAGGCTGTGGCGGTGATAGCGACGTTTCGTGATATCATCAGAATCATCATCATCTTCAGAATCAGAAAGTGGTGTAATTTCACTGTTTTCTCGGTCCTCTAGCGCGCAAATGGCATAACCTATTGTTCCCAAATTTGGTATATGTAGTGGGGTGGGCCATAGCTCGAAATTAAGATATTTCGCAACAATGTGAGATTTACCAATTTTGAGATCCAGTAGGCCGAAAATGCCATGTTGTTGCTTACAGTAAAAGTGTTTGGTCTGCTCCTCAGTTTATTAGGCATTTACGGTATGTTGAGTGAGTGTGAGTGTATAGTACGACTTGGCTGGGTGGAGCGACCGCTCCACTAGATATATACACATACAAATAGACGTAATCCATTTTCAGCGAACAAAGCGATGGCCAGAAGCACGACGAACAATGTGAGCGACGTCAGCTCGCCGAACCCAGCGAGTCCAGGCTCGGAACCAGGAGTTAACTTGGCGTCAACATCACACTTCGAGGTAAAGATCATCTTGATAGAGATGCTGTCCCGTATCACAAGGAGAGGATTCAAAGTTTGATTGATCATTTGATTGAATGATAATTCCATAGTTTATCAACACAACATAATTTCCATATGTATCGACGCAAGTGACCAGAGTCTACTGGATTCCGTCCAGAAGATTATTAGCTCACGGTCTTGTGGTGTTGAGGACTGACATCAGAAATTATCTACTTGAGGACGCAACTTCTTTTGATCATGAGGCTGTGAAGTGTTGATGCAGCTGTTCTGCAAATTGTTGTTCCTATTCTCCTCAAATATATTATTCAATTTCTTTCAAGTCTCTGCCAGACGTCGGCGACGTCCCCGGCGACATGGCCGACGACGTCCTGAGCATGATCAACGCCCCGGCGCTGCCGACGTCGCTGGACGCCGCCTACAACGACGGCAACGACGAGGCGGCCATGGCGGTCATCATGAGTCTGTTGGAGGCGGACGCAGGACTCGGAGGGCCGGTTGACTTCTCGGGTCTTCCTTGGCCTCTTCCCTGAAGAGTCTTGTCCAAGATCATACACTAGGAAAACGCTCTGTGTAACGCGTTGATGAGCGAGCACGGATATGCGCAACACATCAAACCGAAATTCTGTCTATTGAAAATGTCATTAAAAGCCAATAATTCTTTAATTTCGTCACAGACTGGTATGAAAATCTTCAAAAATTCCAAAAATATTAGTCCCAATAAGCATGTAAAGTTTTAAGTTGATCGATTAAACCTGAACCTTTATGATTGAATGGTTGGACTTGTTAATTTTAAAAAATCACAGGATCTTGTTCAAAAACTATACCTGGGACCACTCATATGATATTAGAGTGTGTACACAATATCAGATCAATCTGTTGATTATTAGTGTAATAATTATGCGTTTGAAAGTTTCTGTTCTAACTACCTTGGAACATTGGAACTGAGGCGTCAATGTTGCCGTGATCCATAGCAACAAGCAAAATGTCCGTAAAATGTCAATAATTTTGGATTTAAACACAGATTTGTCTGAAAATTGTCAAAAACACAGATAATGTAGGTCCCAATAACCATGCAAAGTTTTAAGTTGATCGGTCATACGGTTCTAGTTTAAATTTCAAAAAACACATGAAATATTTTTTTAAATTTTAACCAATGGGAGGATTTGGATGAAATTTTGTTTGATTGGGCAAAATGTTGGTCGTAATGACTTATCAAAATTTAAAATTGAACGTGCCAACCAATCGAAAGATAATTTTTTTAAAATTTGAACCAATCACAGGATCCCTTTCAAAAACGATCCCAGAGACCGCATAGATTACGTTAGTACGTGTGCAAAATTTCAGATCGATTGGTTGTGCGGTTTGACCTGGGCAGTGAACACAAAAAAAAAAAAACACACAGAGAAAGTGCCGTAAGAGTACCGTGGTGACGCTCGCTACGCTCGCTCAATTATGAAGAATTAGTCTGCGGTTTGTCCTTTATGTTAATTAAGGTTAGCACTAGATTTATATTAGATATGAATCAAAGTAACTAGTTCAATGATTGAGCGAGCGTAGCGAGCGTCACTACGGTACTCTTATAGCACTTTCTCTGTGTGTTTTTTTTTTGTATTTTTTTGTGTGGTCACAGCCCAGGTCAAACCGCTCAAGCAATCAATCTGAAATTTTGTACACATACTAACGTACTCTATGCGGTCCCTGGGATCGTTTTTGAACGGGATCCCGTGATTGGTTCAAATTTTTAAAAAAAATCTTTCGATTGGGTTGTTTTATCAATTTGAAATTTTGACAAGTCATTACCACTAACATTTTACCCAATCATACAAAGTTTCAGCCAAATCCTCCCATTGGTTAAAATTTAAAAAAATCTGTCATATGATTTTTAAAATTTAAACTAGAACCGTACGACCGATCAACTTATAAAACTTTGCATGGTCATTGGGACCAACATTATCTGTATTTTTGACAATTGTCAGACTTATCTGTGTTTAAATCCAAAAGTTATTGACATTTTACTGACATTTTGCGTGTTAAGGCTAGGCCACAATTGTCGTAATGCATAATGTTTAATGATTAGTGTTTAATGTTTAATGTCTAAGAGAAATGGATTATAGGGTTTATGTGATAAGGGCCACAATATGTTATAGTGATTAGTGTTTAGTCACAGTGGTATAAGAATTGAATAAAATTCATTTCTTACAACAAAACCTTACGACAAGCCAATCAGAATAGACTAACTACTACTGCTGCGCGCCGTGGAGAAATTCAGAACTTGTAACTACAGTTAAAATTGCAGATAGTGGCAGATTAATATTAAACTATATGAAATAAGTAATTACGAACTTTTATAGCAGATTTTTGTTTTAAATGAAGGCTGTAAAACTTCAGGAGGCTCTGGAAATTACATGCATTTTGTAGTGCTACTAGCGCTCCTGCAGTTGAAATAAGACCCTATTGTGGCCCTCCTTACACATTAGACATTAAGCACTAAACACCCTTAAACATTAAGCATTACGACAATTGTGGCCTAGCCTTTATCTATCAAATTTTTCGAAAATGTTGATCACGGCTACTTCGACTCTTTATAGTTCCAAGGTAGTTAGAGCAGAAACTTTCAAACGTATGAAACTGATATGACCGTTCAACAGATCGTCTAATATTGTGTAAGTACACACACTTTTATCATATGAGTGGTCCCAGGTATATTTTTTAAATATATCCTATGATTTTTGAATTTTAACAAGGAACATTTTAATCATAAAGGTTCAATCGATCAACTTAAAACTTTGCATGGCTATTGGGACTAATACTTAAGGAATATTTGGAGATATTTATACTTACAAGTCTGACGAATTTCAAGAATTATTGGCTTTTAATGATATTTTCGATCGACATATTTTCGGTTCGAGGTGTTGCGCGTGTCCGTGCTCGCTCATCAACGCGTTATACAGAGCGTTTTCCTAGTTATATTGCATGATTAATGATTATATAGCCTGATTATATAGAAATTTTTGGCTCCTAAAATAGATATCAAATCAAAAGTATAAGTTATCTACGACCTATCACCTACTGGGTACATTTGTTCCTTCATACTTGCTGTTAGGATTATACATTATATTATAAGTTATTGATGATGAGTTGATTAATGTGTAATAATATAAAATTTTAAATAAATGTAACTAGCGTTATTCTATACATACACAATATACATACTATTTTTATGGTGCGGTGAGAACCCATCAAATTACTTATGGGTATCCCCAAATTAATAGTTTTTAGAAATATAGGAATCTTATATTCCTAAATATTTTATTGAATTGATTAGTTCGAATGCTTGAGATTAGATCTCTTAAATTGTTCACTTGTACATGGTTCATAGTTGATTTCAAATCCAGATTGTTATAGAAAATTGAGTGAAAGTCGAATAAATTTGAACGATATTATGTTTTGATGTTACTACTGTCTTTAAATTGTAATAAATACATTAATTTAAATAAATACTAACTAAATACTATACTTTCAAAATAAAATGGAATAAAATACATTCTGACTAGTGACTAGGATAATATAATCGAGTGAAAGAGTGAGAACAACACTCACAATCTCATGATACAAACAGATTCAAATATGATGCCTGTGTAGCTAGTGTATTGAATTTCAAAACGCGTTTTTCAACTCTACTAATTATTCAAACACTGTAAACATAGAGGTAAGATTTACCTCTATGCTGTAAAGTTCAAGTCGGCTGGCGTAAAACATGAAAACACCGAATAAAATATACAAAATTACTGAGACTTCTTCTGTCCTGCGAAAAGGAATCAGTGTGACTTTAAATATTAAATTATTTTATTGTTCTCTTCTTCTAGTCTAGTCAAATCAAGGCTCGACTCACGATATAGTTGGTTGATAAGCAAATAACCTGCTCAAAGCAAGGCTACATAATATATATTATTATGTTCACATTATTTGTATTTTATTATATTTATTAATTATATTTGTGAGTTGGCAATATGTTTGTGTAGGTACCTTGATAAAAGAACGAACAATCTCCAATTTAGATTAGCAAAGTATACGTGACGTTTTACACGTGAGCCCACCAGCGATAATACGATTGAATACGACGAACGTTATTGTTATCTTTGGTTACTCATCAAAATGACCGATTCCATCAAAGGTCATATAAGATAATCATAAACAATCAATTTTTATATTCGTGTCAATCTTTCCTTTGAATGTCACTAAGTATAATATAATTTGACTGTTATAAGTGTCCTTAGGTATTGATTAGAAATTTGTCAGTCATTTGAGAAGAAGTGCATAAGAAACGGAACGAGGAATCAGAGATGGTAAGCTATCCTTCATTTTAATGACATCAGATTTCATTATTTGTGGAATTTAAAATCTAACATTTTATTTTGTGTTAATAATATGTGATCTTCAAGAACAAATTTGTTCTATACATTATTTCTGTACCTGGGAATTCCATATTCTCGATTTTGAGCTGCATACTTTTTGAAACATGAAAACAAATCCAGGCCGAAATCCACAAACGACAGTTAGTTATGGACATGGGGAAGTATTCAATTTCAATGTGGCTGGTGTCATTATTAGATTGAACAAAGGCAGACCTACTAGTTGTGAACTCTCTTGAAGAAGAAGAGTCCAATCGATACAAGGCTGATTGAACCGGTTGTCTTCAGGGACTGGAACCGGAACCAGAACAGAAAATAACTGGTATTTTTTATAGGAACCGGAATCGGAACCCATATTAATTTTTACGATGGAACCGGAAATGGAACCCTTAAAAATATTTAGCATTATGGGTTCCATTACGGTTCCATTAAGGCTCTTTAAATAATGTCGTGGACGTTTTCGGAACCATCTTGTAATGACATGGCAGTGGTGACGGTTTGTTCCTTGAATTTTTATTGCATTGCCTTCCAAATCTGAAATTATTCATTTTACAGTTTTTTAAGTAAATAATCACCGAATCAATAAGTGTCAGACATTTCTTGCCTTAGTTATTATGCACTTACTGTGCTTGAACTTCCCAACAGTCGATATAAAAATATAATTTTAATATAATATAATATATTTATAATAAGATATAATTTTTTTTCTGAATTTGAAGGAACCGATTGGAGCCCAAACGGAACCGAACCGGAACCGGAACCGAATTCATTTAGGTCCCTGGTTATATTGTATTGTAATGTCTAGATGGTTTCCCTTGCCTTCTGGCTCGCTCTGGTGGCGACGTCGAGTGTAACAGCAACACACAGCATGAACTTGCAGGAAGCAAACTCCAAACTCTTTCAAAAGGTCGACGGTTTGGGTTATTATCATGTCGTGAATACGCCTTACAGCTGGTCCGAAGCAAACGATGTAAGTTATTCTATTTTCAATATTCGATTGATAATTTTTTGCAAAATGATGTGTTAGGTAATGCATATGCTGAAATCTGCAATATTTTGAATATCGGTTGTTGTGAACGATAGAAGGAAGGATAAGAGGCTTTAGTGGCAGGCTACATTAATTCCTCTAATAGCTTAAACAATTATTATTTCAACTGATAAACCAACTGACTGCAACCACTCATCGCTTTCCAGAACCAGGGTGCGGATTTGCAAAATGTATTATCTTTCTATTTAATACCTAAACACAACCCTAAATCCAAAAGATAATACGTATTAAGCATAGGCGTGCGCACGGGGGGGGGCCGGGGGGGCCTTGGCCCCCCCTAATGGGTCAGCCTCAACTAAAAAATTATAAAATGTGGTCCTCATAGTGTCAAAATTTTGTTTTAAATGGGTTTAAACAAAAAATTCTCCCTGCGGGGCAGACTGGAGTTGCTCAAATCACTGGAATCAAGTATACTGGGTTGATCAAAAACACAAAATTTTGGAAAACAATGTACTTTCCAAAAACACGATTTTTCATGATTTTCTAGTTTTTTCCCATAAAAATTTCTTTTTAATATGCCTCAAAATTGCTCTAATATGATGTATGACCTTCAGATAATATTTTCTAGGGGGCTGTGCCCCCGAACACCCTTTCATATCAATTTATATTTTTATGTCGTGAAAAAATTAAGTTTTGGGAACAAAATGCACCTTAAAATGTCTCAAATTCATTTGGAAGTGCCCAAAATACTAAAACGCTCTGCCGGACCAGGTTTTGAGATTGTAGTGAAAAGGTGTGTAAAATTAAAAAAAAATGTAAAGAAAATGCTCCTCAGAATGTCTCAAAATTGATTTCAAAGTGTCAAAAATCCAAAAAACGCCCTGCGGGGCAAGGTGGGGGGCCCGCCCCCCACACCCCCCTTAACCCGCGTCAATTTTTTTCCTTGGACTTTACCCCCCTGTCATTAATCCTGCCGGCGCCCATGTTGACCCCCCCTAATGATTTCTCCTGCGCACGCCTATGGTATTAAGCCATACCTGCAATGTAAGTAGTCATGTATGTCAGCCCTTATCCTAGAGTAACTTATTTTAGTTCACATAGTTGTATATTTTATTTTATATTAATTTTATACATAGTCTTATTTCTAGTTACCTTATCCACCAAATTTTCCGAACATCTAAAATGATGAATTTAACATAATTCCTTTGACATGTTCATATTATCTAAGTTGATCTATCCATGTTTTCGACACCATAGTCCATAGCTACTATACTATACTATCCTAAATTATTTCATAATCTATGTTTTCCACATATACCTTATTTACAGTCCATAAAATAATTACAACCTAAATTATTTAGCAGGCTCACGCACAAGCACCGCTTAAGTGGGAGTAACTTCTTTATTTATTTATTTATTTATTTGTACATTATATGTTATGAGTTGAAATCCTATGAGTTGCCAAGAACAGCAAACTTTAACCTAATAAAAGGGCACATTTGCATCACAAACCTGAAACAATTTTGCCAACAAAACATGCGCTCTTTCTTCATCTTTCCAACGAAATGTTGAGATATTAATTATATCCATTATTATGAATGTAATATTTAAAATAACAGCACTGGGTTTTGACAGCTTTCAAACGCGTACGGATACACACGATTTTCATTTATTCTATTCTTAAACCACTGCAAAAATAAATATTATTGACTGAAAATATTGATAAGCTCCAGTATGCAGTGAATTTACTTCATAATTCACCTAGGATTACTCAGCATGAACGATGTAAGGTATGTACTCATAGGTAACTATTTCTTTTGATCGGATGTAGAGAAATAAAGTCACGTGATATGCAATGGCCTTAAAGTCCATGGTATTACTACTATGAGTTCTGAAAGATAACATTGATTATCTTATTGCAGATAAGATAATTGTTATGCTTTATACATAATAAATAATATTTCAATAATATAAATAAAAATTGAAACAAAATATAAATTTTATCTTTAAATGTGTTTTCAATTGTGAAGTTGGCACCGTTTTGTTCTTTTTTCGCAGTATTGTAAAAGTCTTGGCAGTGACTTGGCAGTGGTGGACACTGAAGAAGAGGCTTCCGCCCTCGCTGCATTGGTTCGAATGCATTCACCTGACAATACGCATGCATTCGTCAGCTTCAGTGACGTTGGAGGTAAACTGGAAAATCACCAACCAAAATCATATTGTTTTTAAACCCAGGACCAAGGATTGCTTGGGTGAATTTTAAATTTTCGCTAACACTGGACAGGTAAATAATAACAAATGGTATTGCATTATGGTATGGTATTGGTTAATGGTATTGCATACCATTGCAATACCAAGACGGCTGGGTAGTGAGTTTGACCTTGAAGAGTTTTTTAATCGATTTTTATCAATGTCTTTGTAATTGTTAAAATTACCAAGTCTTCAGAACAATTCAATGGAAATAATTTCATAGTTTGGAATGAGTTATTAGTTTTATAGTTTTCTGTAGGACTAAACGTCCTACAGACGTTAAGTGAATGAAAATTAGTAAAACTATGACACAAAACGTATGTAGGACAAAATAAAACTAATAATAACCCATTTCAAACTATGAAATTATTTTCATTGAACAGTTCTGATTCTGCAGGCTCGTACAAAGCATTATTTTATTAACAATTACATTGGTAAAAGATATTGATAAAAGTCGATTAAAAAACACTTTTTGAGTGTAAAGAAGCAAGTGAACTTCCTGGATAGTGTTATTGTGTGCTCTAATGTCACACATTCTACTTACTCCACATGGATTTAGTACTTGAGGTTGAGCGTAAAATCAGAATATGTAGATTATTTCTAAACTTTTATTACACACGTTATAAAAGTGATTCTTTTCCCACTATTCTGTTGTCATGTTCAACTTCAAGATTCAATAACATTCGTTCCATATATTGATATTGATTAAAATTTTTACACAATCGATCTTAATCTATTTTGAATATATTTGAAATTTTCAGCTTGATATCGTAGTTTTGAAGAAACAGCGTCCCAGCTATTGGAAGTTTTCACGACGCGCGCTATTTGAGCTCCGTGTATAATCAATTTTTTGACAACCAAATTTGAACAGCTGTAACTTTTTCCCTACAATAGTAATGTTTTTTTTAAATTGCATATATTAGATTTTGATATGTTTTCTAATATGTGTACAAATTTCAGAATCCTATCTATAATAGTTTCGATAAAGTGACCTCTCAATAAGGGGATTTTTTTGCGCCACCAGGTATATGTCAAAACTCAAAATGTACCTATCAAAACATTAAAGTTTTATCATTGCCTCTCTCTCTGATGAATGAGTTACATTATTCTCAAAGGGGTTCTCAAGGTCTGTATAGATGATCATATTTCATCTACACACATATTAATTCGCATGCAAAACGTAGGCTTCAACGTTTTCCTAGTTAATTCCATTGTTTTGACTTTTGTATGTTGAAAAATGGATGCCAATGGATGGCAAGATGGCCGACAACGAGGTGTTGTTAAAACATGTGAGGAAGGTAAATGAATTGAGTACGAACGAATTAAGAAGTGAACTTGAAAAGAGAGGTGTGTCAAAACAAGGGAATAAGACTGCTTTGATTGCGAGACTAGAAGGACTAGAAGGATTAAGTGGTGATGAACTACAAGACATCGAAGTGTTGAAAACGGCGCAGCCTATTCTGAAGAAGTGTGACAGCTGTGCTGGATGGGAAAGAGCGGTAAATGCAGGCGACAGAGAAAGTGAATTAGCACGTAAGTTGACCATTGAGATGGAAAAGAGGTTAAATTACCAGGAAAAGAGGATAGCTGAGCTAGAAATGATAATAGAACAAATGAAAACAGGGAAAAATACGCAGAATTATGATGGTACCCAGGTAAAGGGTACCCAGGTACCCATGGCCGCGGTAAAGACGTGCCTTACGGATCGCCCAGAGTATTTATCTAGAAAAAGTGATCTCCTGCAGTGTATAAAATATAAGGAGGTGCTTGACAGAAAAAACAGTTATCAGGTCAATCATGAATACATAATTCATGACGATAGAAGACAGAAATCGAACGCAATTAGCCAAACCATAGTGTCACCACGCCGCCTCTACAAGAACATGCGGGCCACGGCAGAAAAACTGCATCAGAACACAGCAGAAGCACTGCATCGGCTACAGACACAGAAATACCAGGCAGGTATCAGCATACAAGGTGAGCTGGATAATACGACAAGAATTCCAGAGGAAACTAATGCCAGGATTAGGGAGTTAAAGAGTAAAAACGGTGAAAGAGTTGCGAAAACTGCTTTATCGGCGCGAATGTCTCAATGGCGGAAACCGTTACCGACCGAACCCACACCGCAAACTGCTTTACCGGCGCGGTATTCATCGACCGAGCCACCGCCACGGCAGCAACAATTACCGGCCGATCTACCACTACAAGTTCTCGTACAACAACAGAGGAAGAACACAGTGTCACCAACGGTAACAAAACAAATCCAGAACGTCAAAATACTTGCCGACAGTCATGGGCGTGGCATGTGTCGAGAAGTATATAGGCTCACGAGCAGAAATGAAGCAAGAATCCAGACAAAAATAAAGTGCACAAGCTTCTTCAAACCGAGTGCACCGTTTGAAGAAGTAGCCATGGAACTCCACAGTGGAAACTCCACAGAGGAAGGTGAAAAAAACATTATAATACTCATAGGAGGAACAAACAATTTCTCAACAAATTCAGAGAATAACATTAAAACATCTCTTGATAAGATAGCAAATTCTAACCCCAAACACTGCATCATGATCACGAACATTCTACAAAGATATGATATCGAAGGAACAGAACAGAGAAATAATAACATTAACATCACAAATGAAAATATCAAGCTACAAATAGAGAACTACAATAATCCATTCATAAAGTTCATTACGACAGATAACATCACTCGGAGAGACTACACAGGACAAGGCCTGCATTTGAACAAACGAGGAAAAACAAAACTAGCAAAAAGTATAATTAAACATGTTCAAGAATACAAAAAAAACTCAAACTCTCCTGCTCCTCCCCCTCCTCCTCCCCCTCCTCCTCCTCCTCCTCCTCCTCCTCCTCCTCCACCTCAAACAACTCACAGTAGCCAGACCTCCAGCCCTGCACAATCACAAATCACCTGCTGGTTGACGAGGCCTGGTAAAATGATTGAATTGATATGTGCACTTGAAAAAATGAAGCTTCCCCCACCACTTCCACCCTACAACAAGGAGGCACCGACAACACTGTCGTCAAATACCTCCCCAGACACATCTCTGTTATACGTTGAGCTAACGAGCGAGCCTGCAGCGAGTAGGATCTGCAGCGTCGAAGTCGCTACCCAGACGATATCACTGTCTCCGACAGTCGTCCAATGTCACTGTCTCTGGACGACTCCGTACACCAGCGGCCTTAATGACTCTGCTGCGGCGAGTGAGTGGACGACTGCGGACATCAGAGGCCTCAGTGACCCCGTCGAGACAGTTCAGACTCCAGACACCGCAGAGGAGCCCGTCCTAGAAACCGTCCAGACTCCGGGCTCAACCACAACCGAAGAGGAGCCCGCTGTAGCAGACAAGCAGCCGACTAACCAAGGACGAAGACGCCAACCTTTGCGGTCGTCTAAATCAAAACACAGTGTAAATGACGGTCATCTCGCTGCTTCGCCAGTTGCCCCGCGTAGGTCAACCAGGACTTCAAAGCATACCCAACGGCTTAATTTATGACGTCAAGGCAGTACCTCGATAAATGGCAGCACAACCAAGAAGCATATTAATTTATCACTGCAGGTACAGGGAAACTATGGGAAATTGCTTCATATTGGATGCCTTAATGTTCGTTCACTGCTTTCGGGCTTCGACGAGCTGATTGACCTCTTTTCATCATGTGACTTCGACATAATCGGACTTACTGAAACTTGGCTATCGCCATGCACTCCTTCAGCTGACATCTCTTTCCCCGGTTATAGTTTTATTCGCCTAGACCGCGCTGAGGAAGACGACGGTGTACAAGCTCGAACCCGACGTGGAGGAGGTGTTGGATTTTTCATCAGAGATTCACTTAAGCACAAGATTATTCCTCAAAAAAGCAAATCTAAAAAGGTCAATCAACTCGAGCAACTTTGGATATCAGTTAAAATAAAAAAGAAGACGATAGCCCTTGGAGTATGCTACAAACCCCCAACTGCTAACCAAATGTGTATACACTCCCTAGACGGAGTATTGTCAAACATGAGCATAGAGTCTGATAATATTATTCTTATGGGTGATTTCAATGTTAATCTTATCTCGAAAAACCCAGACTCAACCATTCTTCTCGACTACATGGACAGCTTTGCACTACAACAAGTCATCGAGGAACCAACCAGAATCGCTACAACATCGGCATCTACAACTTCCTCACTGATCGACCACATGTACATCAGAGATACCTCAACCGTTGTTGATACTGCAGTTATCGACACGTCTGATATACTCGACACTCGAGGACGCCGAATAACAGACCACAATCTCATTTCATGTACACTACGTTGCGCAAGACCAAAGAAGCTGGCTAAGACCTGGTCCTATAGAGATTTCTCTAAACTTGACCCGGACACCTTCTATGACCACGCATCCAACATCGCGTGGTCAGATATCCATCGTATTACATCATTAGATGAGAAGGTGGAACTTCTTAACCAAAATATTCTTACTTTGGTAAATACACATGTTCCCATGAAAATAGTCAAAGCAACCAAACCAAAAACTCCCTGGTTGACAGATTCTCTTCGACTAATGATGAAGAAGAGAGACAGTATCCTAGTCAAGTGGAGACGCAGCAAAGAGGTGGCCCATTGGAATACCTATAAGCAACTAAGGAACTTTATCACAGGCGCAGTACAACGCGAGAAAAAGGCCTATATTGCGGAGGAATTAAAAAAGTGCAAAGGCGACTCCAGGCTATTCTGGTCAAAGATTAAATCATGGGGAATGCACTCATCGAAGAACAGCAACGACAGCGCATTACCTGATCATTTATCCGACCCAGATAAGATCAACGACTATTACATCGAAGCAGTTGGTCACGAGCTAGTAAGCAGCGACGCACTGAACTACTATATCACAGGCACTAACACACCAGGAGTCACCGATTCAAAAGCGCTGATGTTCCGTCTCTCTACTGTGAGCGCTGAAGATGTTCAGAAGGCGCTTCAGGATATTAAATCCAAATCAGCTGGTATGGATGAGATTTCAGTAAAAATGTTGCAATTATGTCTACCACATTGCATTGACAGTATCACACACATTTGTAACGAATCCATGCTTAATAGCTCATTTCCCTCTCTGTGGAAGGAAGGCATCGTATTCCCACTGCCCAAAGTCACACAGCCTGAAACATTCAAGGACTTAAGGCCAATAACATTGTTGCCCATATTGTCGAAAGTCCTAGAGAAGTTGGTAGCCATTCAGCTCAAGGGCTACCTAGAACGTAACCAACTCCTGCCTGATTCACAGTCCGGCTTCAGGAAGAATCGGAGCACAGTGACAACTCTCCTAGATATCACAGACGATGCGCTTTCCGCAAGAGACTCTTCAAACGTTACGTCGCTTGTTTTGCTAGATTTCTCAAAGGCATTCGATACGCTAGATCACAAGTTACTACTGCACATCCTAGCGTACATGGGCTTCGATTCGAATACAGTGGACTGGTTTCGCAGTTACCTTTTGGATCGAGTTCAACGGGTGCGTGTCATCAAAAACGTCACACACTTATTGTCCAACCCCCTGAAGCCAAAATCAGGCGTGCCACAAGGATCAGTGCTGGGGCCATTGTTGTTCACCATCTATACGGCTAAGTTGTGCGAAGTCGTCCAACACTGTAAAGTTCATACATATGCAGACGACACACAGGTGTATGCTTCATTCCCACCTGCAGATACTTTGAGCTTTGTGCAGAAGATTAATGAAGACCTTGAGAAGATCCGACTCTTTGCAACTGACCATGGCCTGGTGTTGAACCCAAGCAAATCCTCGTCGATGTTGCTGGGCTCTTCATTGCAGCGGAGTAGAGCGATACAACAGGGGTTCGAACTGTCTTTGAACAACTGTACATTACCTATTGTGGACGTCGCAAGAAACTTAGGTTTATGGCTCGATAGTGACATGAGATTCGAGGCTCATGTCAAGAAAATCTGCCAGAATGCTGTTGGGAAGCTTAAAGCCTTGTACAGATTCAAAGACCTCATATCAACACCAGCCAAGCTCCAGCTATCGGAAGCATTAATACTTTCGAAACTGAACTATTGTGATGTTATCTACGGTCCGAATATAACGAAATACACCTCAGCTAAACTCCAGAGGATACAAAACTGCTGTGTGCGCTTCGTTCTAAGTCTCCGTAGAAATGATTGGCAACATATTACACCGTTCATCAACAGCATGAGATGGCTGAAACTTGAGAACCGCAGAAAGCTTCATACCATCTGTTTAGTTCATAAGCTTAACAAATCCAAACAGCCAGCATACCTCAGCAGCAAACTAAACTACCGTAGAAATCTTCACGGCCGAAACCTGAGGCACAAAAGCACACTTAACATCAATCACCACAAAACAGCCAAGTATAAAGGATCATTCTCATATGTTGCAGCTACTTTATACAATTCATTACCGGACAGAATCAAGACAATCAACAACGACGTTAGTTTCAAGAAAGTAGCCAAAATGTTTCTCCTTGACCAACAAGGAGCCATCGTTCGCAGGGGATAATGCGGCAGAGAAGTGAAGACTGCAACGATTATGTCTATTTTCCATTTACGTATATTATATTATATTACATTATTCTATTCTTATTTTATTTGTTAATTTATTCACAAATTCACAAATCAAATTAATTTATCTTCATGCCCCTATATGATGTTACTTCATCTCAATGTATCACATAGTTTATTATTCCTCTTACATTATATTGTAATTTTAGCATGGTTATGTGGCAGAGCAGCCTCTGCAGTATACGAAAGCATTCTGCATGCTGAACATCGCCATTTTCGTATTTGTTACAACCTGTACACTTACTGAAATAAAGTCTTTTATTATTTTTATTATTAGATAGCGCATGCCACCGATGATCTGAGCTGGGCGCAGAGAGCAGCGAACTCTTCCGGGAAAACTGAGATTCAACTGAATCAAATTCAAAAGAATGCGCGGGTTTTGGTGCCTAAAAACATGATTATGATAAAACAGAAAGATGCATCTGTCACAAGCATTGTTACCAAGCAAGAGATGAAGAAAAATGTAGATCCAGTGATTATGAAAGTTGGGGTGAGCATGGTGAAATCAGTTAAAGATGGAGGGATAATTTTGAGCTGTGACAATACAGATGCAGTAAAGAAGAAAGTTGAAGAAGCCATGGGCAACGAGTTCATCATTTCGGAGCCGAAAGAAAAGCATTTCAAGTTGAAGATAAGAGGTGTGGAACATGAAGACTGCGTTAATAAGGAAGATTTGTGTAAAAATTTGATTACTCAGAATCAGTTGGATCCAGAGATGGTGGGTTTCCATCTCAAAGTGAGTTTTGTGAAAGAATCGTTTAATGGTTTCTCCAATAATGTTTTTATTGAAACAAATAATGAAGTGAGAAAAAAGCTGTTAAGTCAAGGCAGAGTGAAAGTGGGTTGGCGACTGTGTGATGTGGAAGATTACATCTATATTGTACGCTGCTTCCAATGTTCTGGGTTCGGCCATAAGAGTCCAGAGTGCAAAAATACCCCAACATGCTCAAAGTGTTCAGGAGAACACTGCACAAGTGACTGTACGGAGGAAACTGTAAAGTGCATTAATTGCATTACAAACAATGAGAAATATAGTATCAATCTGAACACTGACCATATGGCTTCTAGCAAAGAGTGTGAAAGTTTTTTGAAAATAGAAGCCTCTTTATACAATCGACTAAATAGGTATTAGCAATTAAAGCTCCGCTTTAATGGGGACATATTACATGTAAACGCAAGAAGTATTGTTAGGAACATAATAGAGTTTAGAGATGTGATTTTTCGGTTAAGACCTAATATTGTAGCAGTATCTGAAACACATGTTACCAAAGAAATACTGGATAAGGAAATAGAAGTAAATGGATACAATATGGTGAGATGTAACTCACAAAGTAGAAACACTGGAGGAGTTATGTTTTATATTAAAAATAATGTTAAATATAATGTTACAAGATTGAATGACCAAAGCAAACTATACTGGATGCTGGGTGTGAATGTAACACTGAAAGGTATTAATAGCAACATCAATGTGCTCTACCGCTCTCCCAGCGGAAACTTAAGTGAGTTCCTACAGTACATAGATAATGTGTTTGAGGAGGATGCAGATAAAGAGGGAGTGACATTATACGTAGGGGATTTTAACATTAATTGGAGTAATATTAAGGAGTCTAAAAGCTTTAAACGGATTGTGAAAAGCTATGGACTTAAACAATTAGTAACACAGCCCACAAGAATTACTATGTCTTCTAGTACAATGATTGACTTAGCAATAACTAATAATAGTAGAATCATATCTGTCTCAGTAGAAAGTAGCTTAAATATATCAGATCATGAAATGCTTGTTATTAATATGAACTGTCCGTCAAATGTAAGCAATAATAATGTTGAGAAAATAACTAAAACTATAGAGGACTGGTCAAAGTATGATGCTCAGCTACTAAGGATGGATCTTATTGAATGTGACTGGTCCATTCAAAATGAAGATGTAGATGGAAAGATGGAAGTATTAATAAGAAATATTCTTGAGTGTAAAGGTAATCAGGTGAAGACTAAAGTTATTGATGCAGGCACGAAGAGACAGCCATGGATAAATAGTGAAGTGCTTGAAAACATAAAAGTGAGAGACATATGTTACATACGAGCCAAACATTATAACAGAGAAGAGTTCTGGACCTGTTTTAAAGTGCGACGAAACCATGTAAAATCACTTATTAGAAGAAATGAACGTGAGTACTATTCCAATAAAATAGACAAGGTCAGGTATGACACAGTGAAGCTGTGGAAGACTTTAAAGGATATTGTCAGCACTACCAGTAAAAAAAACTGTTCTAAATCTGAAATTAGGAACGTGGATGGTGAGACTATACAGGATTGTAAGAAAATATCGAATGTGTTTAATGAGTACTTCGTATATAGTGTAGAGGAGATTGTTGAAAGCATCAGGGATGTGGATATGAATAATTTGACTGATGAGTTAAAACAATCTGTACAACTAGAAACGTTTAAAAGAAGTAACACCTGCACCTTAATGTCATTCAATAATGTTAAAATAATGCAGTTGGACAAAGCTGTGGGGAAACTAAAAAACAAGAAAGGGTCAACTGATGGAATAAATACTTGGCTTTTCAAAGATTCCTATCAGGTAATTAAATATAGGCTGCTAGATATAATAAACATGTCACTCTTTCAAGGTAAATTTCCTAAAATGCTAAAAGAAGCGGTCATACAACCAGTATGTAAAGTTTTTAACTCAATTGAAATATGTAACTTTAGACCGATTAATATGTTAAGTGTTTTAGATAAGGTATTTGAGACTTTAGTACATGATCAATTGTATGAGTACTTTGAGAACAATAATTTAATTGTTCCCCATCAGTCTGGGTTTCGGAGGATCCACTCATGTGAAACTGCGTTTCAAAATGTCATTAGCAAGTGGTTGGAAGATCTGGACAGGAAAGAGGTTACCATTGCAGTGTTTCTTGACCTCAAAAGAGCGTTTGAGGTTGTCAACGTGAAGAGACTGCTGAAGAAACTGGAGTTCATTTACGGAGTGACTGGTATGCCATTGGCATGGCTAGAGGATTATCTTATTAATCGGAGCCAGAAAGTTCGATATGGTTATGCTATTTCTGATCGGATGGAATGTCATAATGGAGTGCCGCAGGGCTCTGTCTTGGGACCCCTGCTATTTACAATATATATCAATGACCTGAAAATGTGTAATTCTAATATGTTCCTCAACATGTATGCGGATGATATGGTTATTTCTTTGAGTGGATCAAATGTATTTGAAATGATGTCGCAAATGAATAGCGAGTTAGAAAACATTGCTACATGGCTAGAGATTAACAAACTGAAACTAAATGTAAATAAGTCCAAATCAATGTTCATAGGAGTTACTAATAAGATGAGTGAACAACTGTTAACGTGTAATGTAAAGTTAAACATAAGAGGGGATGAGATCCAAGTTGTTAAAGAATTTAAATACTTAGGCATAATATTAGATGATAAATTAGAATTTAAACTACATGCTGAATATATGATAAAGAAGATAGGAAAAAAGATAGGATATCTCAGAAGAATAGGAGGAAAATTGTCGTACTGGTCAAGATGTATGGTATACAACACCATAATTAAGCCACATTTCGAATTTGGAGCAACAATTCTCTTACATGTAAATAAAATTCACTTGGATAGATTACAAATATTACAAAATAAAGCCATGAGAACGATCATCAGATGTGGTAGAGAAACACCTATCTTGACAATGTTAGACATGCTGGAGTGGCTGAGTATTAAGCTGTCTGTGTTACTATTAGTTCTTATATTTATGTTTAAAATTAGTATTGGCCTTATGCCACAATACATCTTAGATAAATTAGATAATGTTAAAACAATTCATAATATTAGTACTAGAGCAGCCAGCAGTGGAATGTGGTTTAAGAAACACTGTTATAGTAAGAAATGGTATGCATCAATTTTTAACACTGGAAGCAAAATTTATGACAGGTTACCTGTAGACATTAGAAATGAAAAACATGTATGTTCATTTAAAGCTCATGTTATTGTGTGGATAAAGCGACAATCAGTTGATGATGTATTCCAAGTGTAATATATGTGCTGTTGGTAACAAGTGTATCTGTAATGTTACTGGCTTAGTAAGCTAAATAAAATCTATAAATACAAAATACAAATCAGGTGTGATTCGATGTGGAGGCATCACCAGTTCAGGCGCAGTACGAGATGATTGCACTGAGACAAGTTCGTCTATATGTGAAATACCCATCTGGCGGTGAGTAACCCTCTTCACCTTGTTCTCTCTGTTCTTGCCTGCACTGCCCAGGTCACACAGTTCAACTAATCGATCTGAAATTTTGCACACACACTAATGTCTAATAATCGGTCTCATAGTTTTTGAGTAAGCTCCGCTAATTTTTTAAAATTTAAAATGGAACATAAACTTCAAATTTTGCATATGGCCACATAGGGTTCTTAGTGCCAATTTTCAGACAAATCGATCAAGAATCTAATGTGTATAATTGATATTTGAGGGGATTAAATACAAAACCTAGCCATCTCCAAAAACATATTTTTGAGTTAGAAACGTGATAATATATCTTCTAAATAGGTACAATGTACAGTGCAAGAAAAATTATCTTCCCTCAAAACGTGAATTGAAAACTGATTCGCCGGCTATTTGAGTAGGAAATGCAAATTATTTTTCAGATTTTTCTCCGAACTAATCGAAGTGAAGATGGCTTTAGGTTTTGCATCAACCCCCTCATTTTACTATCATTTTATGCTCATTTTGATATATTTGTCAAATACTTCAAAGAATTTTCATAGAAAAAATCACTGCTCCTTTGAAGCGTTTGATTATTTTAAACGAATATTAATTCGGATGCAATCCTAAGTCTTAGTTTTCCTTACAGACAACAAGCGTATGAATGTTTGCTTTCTGTCTATTTTGCAGCATGGAATACACTCTGGTGGAAGGGATCGGGTACTACAAGACACACTCGGGCCTCTGGACTTGGCCGACTGCTCGGTCGATGTGTCTGAGCGACGGCGGCCATCTTGCTATAGTCAACTCGCGCGAGGAATACAGAGCGATCCAACGCGTCTTCAATGACCAACTGCCCGACAAACCGACTGTCTCGTATGACGACTTCGTGTGGATGGGAGGACATTCCGAGACCAGTGAGCTCAACTACGTCACCATCTTCGGTAAATATTTGTTCACAAGAGGGGGGGGGGGAGGGGGGGGGGGGTACACCAGTGGTTGTCAAACTGTTCGCTGTGGCGCCGAGGACCAATCAGCAAAAGGGCCAGAATTTGACAATGCTCTGCTATATTTTAAACAGTTGATTAGGACTGTATTACCAATCAACAACCAATGTCATTCATTAAACAACACTTAAACTTAACTTCTGGTTTAACTGAGGATTGAAAAACTGGCTCTTAATATTCAAACGGAGAATCAGTTTGAAATTAAATGCCAAAATGTATACCTACATCAAATCGCAGAAATGGTCCACATTAATTTCTGAAATTCAACATTTTTCCGGATCTGTGCGACACGGAACTGTAGTACTTCTTCTTCTTGTAGTGTCATGTCCGATTATCGAACGTCGGCGATCATGTCGGCTATATCTTTGTCTTGTCAACTGCTACTCTGAACAGTGTCTCGGTAGTTTGACCAAACCACTGTCGCAGGTTCTTCAGCCATGATGTTCGTCGCCTTCCAGGTCCCCGCTTTCCTATGATTTTCCTTTGAATGATAAGGTGCAAAATGTTGTACGTCTCTGGATGCCTAATGACATGGCCGAAGTAGGACAATTTTCGTATCTTGATGGTCGATATTACTTCCTTACTCTTCTTCATTCGAACCATGACATCTTCATTTCGTACCCGATTCATCCAGCTTATACGGTGCATAAGCTTCAAAAGCCTCAATCTTTCAGTGAGTGCTCAGGTTTCTACACCATAAAGGAGAACCTTCTCATACGCAGGCTTAAACTAAGGTCATGAGCACACAATACTTTTCTAAAACGAAAAGTATTTTTTTATTTCTGTATTTCCTGGGCGCAAACACCCTATAATAGAGTCGTAGCCTTAATTGTCATCCATTATCCAATTAATTTCTTGCAAAAAGCTAACTTGCAATGGTCTATCGTGTCTATATTATGATTGTTGGCCTTTACCTTGTGACATTGCAGGCGATCCAATAAGTGAGACTGGCTACGACACTTGGGAAGAAAACGAACCGTCTAATAGTCCAGGATACTTGGGAATTAAACGCAACGGACAACTGTCTACAGAATACGCCTTCACTGCCTACCCGCCTGCCTACTCTGTCATGTGTGAACGAGAACTGTCGTGAAATCTCTTGGAATTGGTCCATTTGGGGGCGGACGAGGGCGGACGCGTCCCCTCATTCTTTTTTTCAGGCTGGACGACGTCCACCCACGCCTTTTTCCCTGAAGTAAAAATAGGTTTAAAATTGTGTACAAACCGCATTGAAAGGTACCAAATTTTGTCCTGAAATTCAATTTTTTCCGGGGATATGCGCCCCGGACCCGCATTATATTGAGGGACCCTCCCCCGAAACCCCCATTATTTTCGTAAGCAAATATGTTTCCCCTGACATCGCTGAGCGTCCCCCCAATTATTATTTTACAAATTAAACATGGCATGGTAATATAATATATGATTATACCGGGTGGCCCAAAAAAAACGTCCATTGGGCGAGACACCGCTGTGAAGACACTACTACAGTTATTAGTCCGAAAATTTCTCATGCTATAAAAAACATACCAATGTTTGATATGTGAAAGTTTCAAAAACATTTCTTTTGTAGAAAAAAAGTTACAGCTGTTCGAATTTGGTTGTTGAAAAATTGATTATACGGAGCCAAAGAGCGCGCATTCAGAAAAAGTCCAATGGCATGGACACATTTATTTTCAACACTACTTACGATATCAAGCTAAAAATTTCAAATGTTATTCAAAACATATGACTATCTATTTTATACAAATTTCAATGCGTTTTAATTAGTAGAATGAAAGTTATAGTATTTTGAAGTTGAGCTTAAAAACAGAAAGTACGGAAGATAATTTTACTTTTGAAATTAACATGTGAAATAAATCTTGAGAAATTATCTCTTGTGTATTTTGCTTTTTAAGCGCAAATTCTATATCACATAACTTTCGTTACATTTATTCAAATTAATTGAAATTTTTACACAATCAATAGCAATATATTTTGAATAACATATGCAATTTTCACCTTGATATCGTCAGTAGTTTTGAGTAAACAGCGTCCCGGTCATTGGACATTTTCTGGACGCGTGATTTTTGAGCTCAGTTTAATCGATTTTTCAACAACGAAATTCGAACAGCTGTAACATTTTTTCGATATAAGTCATAATGTTAAAACTGTCACAAATTAGACCTTATTATGTTTTTTATAATTGGTTTAGTTTTTAGCCCTATCTGTTCAGTTATTTCGTCCCTCGCCCGTTGGACGTTTTTTTGGGCCACCCGGTATAATGGAATGACATTTAATGTAATGTAAATAACATATTTATGTGTACTTGTAAAATTACACGTACACATGTATTTGTATACATGTATTTGTACACATTAGAAAACATATCAAAAATAAATGTGTTTCAAACATATTCATTAATGAGGAAAAAAGTAGCAAATGATTGAAGTTACTGTTAAAAACCCATAAAAAACACTTCATGTAAAAATAAAAGCAGAGTCCTTTCAACTAAAAAAAAAATATGATATCTAAAAATTCTGCACTGAAAAGTAGTGATATCAAAAAATGAGCCAAGTCAAAACTTTATTTGAAAATCAAAAAATACTTGGCGCATCGTGTATAAAAATAGCAATTGGAAGTATAGGACAATTTTAAAATATACCTTCATCAAATATACATATACATAGTATTCCTATAATGCCTTAAAAAAACGATGCGCCAAGTATTTTTTGATTTGCTGAACTTACTGCACTGCCACATAGAATTTATATCTACAAATAATGTGCATCATTTTAAGCTGTCTGAATAAGTATTCATATTGTATATAATGGGGATGATAATAATTTTTAAATTTGAATGACGTCATTTCCGGTCTCATAAATAGGAAAATTCTAGTGTGACTGTTCTTATTCCATAGAGCTGGCCTTTCGAATCGTTTGGCGCTAGTTTCGTACCGATCAGTTTACCAGTTTTCGAGATATGACGTTACTTCCGGTTTCAAAATGGCGGCTGAAATCTCTGACCCATTAAATTTTAATTTAAACATGATTACATCTTATTATAAACTGTCTCAAATAGTATTTATTGTATCAAAATGTAAATTAGGTCGATTTTTAAAATGTGTGACGTCATTTCCGGTTTTGGTATGGGAAACTGCAAAACTTACTGATGATAATACATAAAGTAGACCGTAAAAATCGATTAGCGCTGGTTTCGTTCAAATCGGTTTAGCCGGTTTTGAGATAAGATGTCACTTCCGGTTTCAAAATGGCAACTTCCGGTTGGTTTTATAACAAGTCACATGAGATGTCAAAAGTACACACGTTACATAAATATCAAAATAATCGGATCAAACTTTGTCGCCGAAATGCCTATCGATGTATTTCAAATTTCATTACGTCATTTCCGGTTTCTTTAACATAAAGTTTAGTCTTTTGCTACTGATAATGCATATAGATGACCGTCTAAATCATTTGGCGCAAATTTCGTTCCAATCGGTCCAACCGTTGACGAGATATGACGTCACTTCCGGTTTCAAAATGGCGGCACAAAAAAAGTCATGGGGGCGAGGGCAAATCAGACGCCAAAAGTGCACACGTGGTAAAAATTTGGGATCATTTGGTTCAGCCGTTTAGGCTGTGGCCTGTTTACCGGATTCTAGCTCCAGCCTACTACTACTACTACTACTACTATGATTACTGATTATTATGAAAACCGCCCTAAAACACGATTTTCACGGCCCTCTAGCTCGCAAAGGGCGTAACCTAGTGTTCCCAAATTTAGTATATGTAGTGGGGTGGGCCATAGCTCGAAATTAAGATATTTCGCAACAATGTGAGATTTTCCAATTTTATGATCCAGTAGGCCGAAAATGCCACTTTGATGCTTACAGTAAAAGTGGGTTTGCTCCAGCCTTTATATGAGAGTGTGAGCGCCGTACGACTTGGCTGGCGTGGAGCGACCGCTCCACTAGATTATCAAAGTAAATCTGAGCCGGCCAAATATTTGACTAAATTGGCGGCACAGCCAATCAGATACCTCAAAATGATTGAAACAGTTAAATTTAATCCAAAAGTTAGTTAATCCAGCAAATTTAACTTTGGTAATACCGGGGCTCATGTTTGTCATCCCAGTAAACTGGAAAACAAGTGGCTCATTGATTTCATGAAAGAAGAATTCGACATGAATCTTGCAACCGATCCAGCGCTATACACCACGCTTGGTAACACCACCATCGATGTTATGTTCACGCGACGAATTCATCTGTTCAACGTTCTCAACTCTGTATCCTACTTCTCTAATTATCACCGGCCCATGTTTGTCATCCCAAAATCTTCAACATTAGGGACCATGATTGTAAACTAAACTGTGCTTAGGTGCAATGATTTTGGCAAAGCAATTTAACAAAAAATAATGTCGAAAAATGAAAACATTCAAATAAATATTTTTTTGTAAATAAAAACTCTGGAGTCTTCTTTACCGTACCTAACCCTGTACTTTGTCATAACTCATTAGACCTCACGTTTAAACACAGCGGGTGAATTCACTTCACCCCCCTACAATTTTATAATTTTGATGTAGGGACCTCTCAAACAGGGTGACTTTTTGCGCCACCTAGAATCTAGATGATTCTAGATGATACATCCAATGACATACAAAGATATGTAGTACTAATAGTATATAGTGTAGTAGAATAGAGGTATAAGAAGGGTATCGTAGTTTATGGTATAGTATGGTTTAGGGTATGGTATAGTAGTTTGTAGTGTAGTACATAGTAGCTACTAGTATAGCTACTAGTAGCTTTGTAGTCATTGGATACATCAGAAAATTGTAGGAAGAATTTTGTGACTAACATTTTATATGAAGCTGGAACATGCGCCATTGGATGGAGACACGAAGGAAAAATTCAAGCGGCAGTCGGCAAAAAGTACTTACTCATATTTCTTACACAAATAGGAGTAGTAAAGTTAAAAAATGGTAGAAAATTGAAAGTTTGGAAAAGTGAGTTTGAAATGATATTGACGAGAAATGAATATGGATATAAACAGGAAACTAAGATAGAAGTGAATGTGAAATGACATGCGTGTGTCTGGTACATCAGAGGTAGAAAGAAGGCTCAAATGTGCATTTTAATGATTGTTGATGTGAGCTTAAAAACCAGTAATTCTGACTTATCCAATCAATACTCGTATGTTAAGTCGTATGTGTAATTGTATAGCATATTCAGTTTGAAAGAGAATACTTTAATCCAAATTTAGAAACGAGTAGGTAAAACTAAAAGTCATCCTTTGATGATATTCAAAATTAAAGTAGTAAAACAGCTTATAGGTCATATCGAAAAAAAAAATTTTAATAAAAACTATGAGTTAAATTTTATAACGAAGTTAAAATAACCTGAGCGACCGGGGCCCACTTGCGGCCGAAGGCCCCGCCCCAGGGCCCTATTGTATATCTATTTGAAAAAAAACAGCGCACACAACTGATAGTAAACAACATAATTATGTGTATTTATTACTTATTGAGAATCTTGTGGGGGACCCAAAATCTTAGTTACTGTATTATTTTTAAAAGTTATAAACACCTATATTTTTTATTTAAAATAGTAGTTTAGTATACACTTTAGATTTTCATCTCTATAGTCCACCCAACAATGAAGAAGAAAAGCACGCTGGTATGAACACACAGACTGGCTGTGGTGAAAAGTAGCAGGCACAAAACACACAAATTTGCGTCATAGTTGGAGCAATAATTTGACCGTAATTCATTTGAAGACTTCCAAAGCGACAGCCCGCAGATGCATTTTGTTGAACTGCAACAAATATACAGATGCCATTATTCATAATTTAATCTTTCTTGTATGTTTTGAGCGAGGGTACGTGACACCCAAAATGGAGAAATCTAGTTTTAACGTGCAAAAAATAAAATTGATATTATAGGTAGATGCGCTTTATTTAGGCCGGGTAGGACCAACTTTGGATTAAGTTAACTATCGATGGTTAGTGGAATTAAGTGAATCCTATTGGCTGTGGAATTTGCGCCAACTGGATTCATTTGGCTATTTGTCCACTAGCTATCGATACAGTCTGTTTTTTTACTGTATGAACTCTCACCAGATGGAGCCACAGTCAGTTGTTCTGCTAGGCCGAGAAAGACTTCATTGCGCGCTCACCTTGCAATGTTGTCTTTCTCGGCCTAACAGAACAACTGACGGTGTCTCGGTCTGTAGAGAGTTCAAACATAGGAAAGACGAACTGTAGTTACCTAGCTAATCTAAAGTTGGTCCTACCCGGCCTTAGTGAGCATTTGAGCACGTCCTGCGAGTAAGCAGGTAGTGTAAAGTTTTATCGAATTCCTCCGATTAGTTAACATCTTCTATAAAAAAATCTCCTAATAATTGGTAGAAAAATAAAAGTGTTCCGATCAGATCACATTCAAATTTTGCAGTTAAACCAATATTTTCTTTTAAGCAACACATTGTGCAACACATTGCGTTCATTGTTCTAGAGTGTAGATGATTATTTTACAGTAGCAACGAATGTAGATGTTTATTTTATTGATTGAGTGGATCGTGTCTTGCTTTCAATGGCATGTTTTTACAAATTACGGTGATATCAGTCAAGAACGACTTCGGAATAATATTAAATTATGTGAACAATTACAAACTAAGTAGATACATTGTACATAGAAGTTACATACTACATACCAAGTTTATTGATATGCAAGAAAACGTAACTCTGGTAACTTTGTGGGCAGGTCATTATACTACACGAATGCTTCAAAACGATCACCAAGAGCACTATTCCAAATCAGTTTAAATCAACAGCAAATTACAAAGTGTATGAGACGAAACTTACAGTAGAAAGCATCTCCCACTTGTCCTGAAATCCGTTTCTTCATGGCATCTGGGACCTCTATTGCCCGGTCAGATGAGTCAGCTGGAAAAAGAACGCGTCACAAAAGAGTCACCGTGGGGCCTCTATCAGCCTCAAGGCCGATGCACAATTGACGCAGACGGACGACGCGGACGGACGACGGAGACGGATACGATGTTAGGTATGACATATTCAATCTGGCTGTTCACAATCGGACGCGGACAGACGACGACTTTAACATTGTATCCGTCTCCGTCGTCCGTCCGCGTCGTCCGTCTGCGTCAATTGTGCATCGGCCTTTATGCTCAAAAGAAGTTGCGTCTGCAAGTAGATATTTGCGGATGTCAGTCCTCAACACCACAAGACCGTGAGCTAATAATCTTATGGACGGAATCCAGTAGACTCTGGGCACTTGCGTCGATAAATCTAAAAATTCTTTTGAGCATGAGGCTGTATACGTGCAGGGGGCAAACCAACAGTTATGGGATACACTCGCCAAAACATAAAACGATCATTTTTCAATAATCCGATTACTTAAAATACCGTTTTATGTTATGTCGAGTTACATCATAATCTAATTGTATGACTGCTCATAAAACTATCATAGTGTATCGAAAAATATATTGAAGATAATTTGTAGATTATGTAGGATTATCTCAATTTATTTGGTAGAATAGAAAATAATTCCATATGAATTGTAGGAGACAAATGATTTTCCCATATTTATCTAGCATATCCAGCCCTCCAGTGTTGTTATGACGTCCAGAAGCCTATTCTAAGTTCTACATCTGAAAGTGAATATAAGAGTGTTTGAATGAAATGTCATACTCACGGCATCGCCATTTAAAAGGGCAACAAGTGTCAAAGTTGTGATAGACCGGGACGCATCCCTTCTTGAACGTGGTGAAGTAGTCCAGTTCCATGCCACAAGTCTTGCTCTGACACCAGGGTTCAATAATCGAACCTGCGGATGATTCAGAACATGAACCGGATTCTAGTACTTTCACTTTACATTACTGGCGGAATCGAAATGCAAAATCTCATTGCAGGCGGATTTGCTTGCGCTTTGCAGTTATTGAATCAGGCCTCAACCACTGATATTCGTACTTCCTCGATTGTGCATTGAACCCCTTCAGCGTTAGTCCCAGACCCAGGGAAGCCTAAAATACATTACTTCTTTCCAAGGTCATCAAGGTCATCAACAGCCTTATTACGAGTTGAGCTTTTGGCTGATTATTATTATTATTATTATTATTATTATTAAGCCTATATTCTCAACGGAGCCGAGGCTCCACTAGTGAGAATGTAATAGAGAAGGGAGGAGAGGAAACCCGGTACCGGCATGTAGCCTACTCCTGACGAAAGATACCAAGGGGACCAACAGCTTAACGTCCCTTCCGAAGGACGGTGTGACATTCACAGCACGGGCCTCCACAACCCGCGCCGTCGAGAGACTGATAACAGGTGGAGGGAGGTCGTCACACTAACCCCCAAACACCCCAGTCTCTCTGGCCCAACGGCAGCAACCTGGCAAGGCAGAGTTGAATGGTCACCCATCCAATCGCTGACCGCGCTCAATGTTGCTTAACCTCGGTGATCTAACGAGAACCGAGGTATCCAACACACCAGCCGTTTGGTTAAATAACAGTGTGTATGGCTTCATGCATACCTACTTTTTCACTTTCGTTTTATACCTACTATTTCGTTGATATTTCCCGATTGCTTATGCTATGCAGGGAAGAGAGAGGGAGGAAGATTTATTTACGAAATATTTCAAATGCGAGTTGTCATAATACTCAGACAATACTGAATCCTTTTTATTTATCGAACATTTTTAGTTCTATACCATAGACATTGTAGTACAACCAAGCCGAAGGCTATACAATGTCTATGCTACATGGAAACATTCAGAACTCTTTTGGGAAAGAAGTCTATAAAAGACGCACTCGATAATACACAGAGAAATGCACCAAAATTTTTTCTGATACATAATTCCTCGGAGTCATGTGCTCGCTCCCTTACCTATAGCTTTAGATGTCAATGAGATTGTTTCTATTTACCGTTGTAACCCTTCTGACAGATACATTCCAAGCAGGGGTGAGAGTCATATGGGATCCACTTTTGTCCTACGGCGTATGTTGCGTTTTTATAGGCACAAGTGAAGTCACTTTTTGAGTTGGGAGCTGTAAAACAAAGAAGATCTCTATGAAAATATCGACCAAGTCCACACTAAAATAAAGATAATCTTGCACTTGTCCAAATTGTTCAAGAAGCATGGAAAACACTTTTCTAGTCAGTTAATCGTATTAAAATAAACTTTACTGGAACCTTTTCAAAACAGCAACGAATAATGCTGATCATATATTTAATCAAGATGAATATAGTCGAATTCTTCAATTACTGAGCTCGTCTGTCTTTAGACATCAATTTTTGAGTTGAGATGCGCGGTTTTGCATGTTTTTCCTTACATTTTTCAAATAAGAGTTTTTAAGAAAAAGGAAATGCATTTGGTCTGAAAAACACAAGTTTTTGCATAAAAATTAAGTGATTTATATAATTTTTTTTAATGTAAAAAAGTCAAAAATGTAAAAGTGCATAAAAGAAGTTTTGTAGTTTAAGGTATCGACTAGAGAGCCCCGCCATGCAATACATGACACAATGAGCTCTCTTATCTGGGCAAGGCAAGGCACAACAGAAGATGGACCGTGCACCATTAAAATTAAACTAATCTTATATGTTGGCAAATAATTGTCTCTCGTGACAATTTTTTTTACCCACACGGAATGACCTATCATAAATGCAAATCAATGCTCTGTTATAGTAATATCTGTGGAAGGTGCATTAACTCCAATGCACACCTGTTGTGTATACATACACGTAAGAACATGTGTAACTGTTTTGAAGATACGAAACAGGTATATGGCTGCGTGGTAACGCTCGGAACTTGTATTCCGGAGGCCCGGGTTCGATTCCCGCGGTCGTCCTTCCTGACTGGGGTTTTTTCGTGGTATTCCCTCAGTCGACAGGCAAATGCTGGGAAGGTACCCTACTAATAGGCCACGACCGCCTCCTTCCCACCTTCCATCATTACCTACTCTTCACCATCATCTCCCAATCATCATCATAATCATTCATCCGTCGCCATTAGCCTCGCTGCAGAACAGTGCGACGTTAAGCCCCAGACAAAAAAAATGTTTTGAAGATATTTAAATAAATCGTGAATAACTTAATATTAAAACATTTTAAGCTTGATAAAAAATATGAATATACGACTCAATGAAGATTAAATACAAAAATTGCAGTTGCATGGAATAAAGAATTAAAATAATTTGTATAATATTTGAAACAACAGAATAAATATGTCATTATGATGATCGAATTTAGGTTATAAAATAAGAATACATATTTGAAACTTAATTAAAACAAATATGCACGATGATTAATAATAAAATGGAATAATTTGATTTGAAATATGATGAACGAAAAATGGTACCGAGATTTAATCAAAGTTTGTCACTTTTTATGTAACAACATACAGAAAATTACTGACATTCCAGGTTACGAAAGGGAATAATAGAAATCTACTTACTCAATTTTATGCAGGTTTCCACTTTATAATTTATCCTGATTATTTGATCGTTCGCATCTCTGCACACATCAAAACATCAACAAACTATTCAATATAATTTCGATTCCTAAAATATACAATTCATTATAAGGTGTATGTTCCACCTAAAATGTTTGAATAAAATGCGAAGTTGTGACGTCAGGCGGATAATGTATGTCCTCGATTGATCCTTGTTAATAGTTATATCAAATGATAGACGTATTGGAAATAAGGTCCAATATCAAAAGGTAACAATATTACAGTGTGGATAGAAATGTTCCCTTATGCCTCCCTCCCCCATAACCCACCCCAAAAATGTCTGCATTTATTCACATGAAATGTTGCTTTGCCCGTGTTTCAAGTCAAGGTCACCAGTGGAAATTCCAATATTTTCTTCACTGCCAAATGGATTCACGGTTTCCTACATATTATGGAAAGTTTCGAAGAAAGTGACTTTTTCAATGACAATTTGGTTTCTATTTAATATCTCTCTAAATACTTATCGGATTCAAACGAATCTTTTTGCTTGGCAGTTCGCTTGAAATAATGTACAGGAAAAGTCAAGTTTCGTAGAAAATTGTGCAAAATTTCTCGATGCCTATAGACGCGAATCGTAACGCAACTTCCGAGATCCGGATTCCATGGCCAAATATTGTTCTGGTCGATTTTGGAAAATTAGTTTCACCGCCTACTAAAATTCATTTTCACTGCACAATTGAAATTGACGTTTAAAATTAAGACATCAGAAAAAGCGGTGTTTTTCACGAATAACTCGGTAAATACTGAACAGAATATCGCGAAAGTGTTACTATAAATCAAGTCACGGAATTATATACATTACTGGCGAGTTTCAACACGATCGGTGGAAAATTAAAGATTTGTATAAAGAACGAAATTTTCAGCCACGTTGCTACGGGGACGACGTTCTTCTCTTTTAAGCGTATTATAGTAAAGGATATGGGAAATGTTCAACTCAAGTGTGGATCTCAGAATTTGCAAGGCAGTGGTCGTGACGGCTTGTTTCGATATTGATGATTTTAAGTGTCGTCGCCTCGCCTGTTCCTCGTGTAAGCATGTTCCGTGCACATGTGACGAGTGACGACATGACCAATGTTATTTCATTGCCGTGACGTGACAACGATATCACCTACTTCCTTTCTGATAACATTCTTTTTCGAGTGTAAATATATGATATTTTTAAGGTTATTTTCTGATCAATAACAATATTCGACGCAACATAAATAAATTCTCGATAAAAAGCGTCGAGCACAGTTGCGATGACAATCATGCTGTTGATAATGATGGAAATTTTAGTGAATCTCTCACTTAGGGATGGTGTTTCAGAGGTAACCTGCGAAATAAAAACGCGCACCCCGACTGGGAATCGGACCCAGATCCTTCGGGTTTCCGGCCCTATGCTTTGCCAAGGTTGGGTTGCCGTACAACTCTTGCGAGTCCGAGTATCTGACCTATACACGAAGACTGAAGCACTTCGACTTCATTTGACAACGTGAATACATCTCTCTCGTATGGCTATGCTCAAGCTTCTGAGCTACGAGTGGATTGTTTGATAATGAATAATGATGGAAATGTTAGTGAATCTCTCACTTAGGAATGGTGTTTCAGGTTTAGGGATGGTTCATGCAGTTCTCCAACAATTGCAATTCCTTACATGTTCGTCACAAACAACAGATGTATACTCACTGCACTTGGTTTTAGTTGAACAACATTTATCACGTTCGTAAAGAGCAACACAATTGGCCGCAAGTGGAGCAGTGCTGCATTTAGGAACATTTTTGCACACAAATTTCATTCTGTAAACAAATAATAATGAATCGTAGTAATAATAGGTTGAGAATAAAAGTTTATACAAATAAAATAGTTCAGATTTATAATAAAGCCAATAACCTAATTTTTTTAACATTTCTACTTACTTACTTTATTATTATGGTATCATATATATATGTATATTTCTTCTTTATTTCTACAGCCCATTATAATAAATGAGATTTTCGGTATTTGTTGTAAAGTTTTATTTCAGATCAACGTTTCACCTCTCCTGCTAGTTCTTCAGGATCACTTAATAAATTTTAAAAAAATAAGAGATGTTTGACAATTTGAAAGTTCAAACTTTCAGGGAAAAATATGTCAGACAAAAATAAAAGTTTGACGGTGTTTAGCATTTTGTAAACAAAATGCCCCTAAAAAGTCTTAAAATTGATTTTAAAGTGCCAAAAAACTAAAAACCGCAATGCGAGGCAAGGTTTTTGGGGCATGGCCCCCACACTTTATTGGAGTGAAAACAGTGAAAAATAAAAAAAGTTGTAAAACAAAATTTACCACTGAACGTCTAAAAATTGATTTCAAAGTGTCAAAAAACACCCTGCACACCCCCCTTAGCGCATGGCAATTTTTTTCCTTCACTGCCCCCCCCCCCCCCCCCCCCCCCCTCCGACAAAAATCCTTCCCGTACACCATCCCCCCATGGACTGGCTTCCAATTCGATCACTGCCAATAAAGTAATACTCAAGATAAGTATCTAGGTATTATATCTGACCTCATAATATTCTTAATAATCAATTATAAGATACATTTAGGAGCAGATAGTTAGGTACTAGACACTTACACCCCTCCTTTCTTTTTGCAAGTGCAGTCGCCACTGCATGGTACAAGGTTAGATGGCAGCTTCTTATTCACTTTGTACTCTACTCCTGCGAACAGGCACTTGTCCTTCGGCCTCTTTTTCACGTTTGCTGCAAATATTAACAAAACTCAATTATACAAATTGCATAGTAAATGAATTAGGGTTGAATGTCAAAAGTACTTACAGCAATCAAATCGATAAGAGCAGCAGTTCGGATAGTCGATTTTATAAGTGCAATTAAACTCAAAAAACTGCTTCAATAACTGTTCATAATCCATGATGCAAACTGATGAAGAAAATTCGCAGATTTCAGTTAGTGGAAAAAGGAACAAATGCATTCTGTATTACACAATCATGTGACAAAACAAACAAATGCAAAATTATAATCTTTTAAAATAATACACAACTTACCGCATGGGGGTTGTGTGTCAGCAAATATTCGAATTGATGCCAATATGATCGAAACATGGAGAAGAATTACTCCAATATGCTTCATTGTAATCGATGTAATGTTGTTGTTAAAATAAGTAGTATGTAGGTTGGAGCTTATGAACCTGCCATTAACCCGTACTGAGCATGTTCAAGGTAGTGTTAACTATCCTTCTGTCAAAACTTTTATAATGGGCAATAATCACAAAAATGATAGCACTAAGTTTTAATTATTTGTTCCTGGAATTGCTGTAGATAATGTAGGCGATAACAAAAGCGTTTTCATTTTTAATTTGAAAGTTTCTGGAACCCATTGCCATTGGTTTTATTTTGTTTTATTTTTATGATCAAGCTGAATTTTGTAACCCCTATATAAAATAAACTTATATATACATAAAATATACCAAATATTTAAATTCAAGAATTTGCAATTTCTAAAGCCTTGATTTGTCTTAAAATTAAAATCACTTGTAACTATCACATAAACAAAGACAGATATATGTATTAATTATTGCAATTTTACACAGTTACTGAGACTAATTTAAATTGTACGATTATGATTTCAATAAAAATTTAATTACATACATTAATCAAATTTTTGTAATATTTGTGATCTATTAATATTAAAAAATTATATAAGAACGTTGATCACTTAATTTCATACCCATCTGTCTGTACCTCTTCTCCTACCTCCTTTCGCGGTGTTCTTGAACGCATATTACGAGTTGGTCCCTACCAAAAGCATTTCAGGTCCCATGCCCTCCCCAAATTCGCGGGCCCCTCGGTCCGGCCTCCCCCCTTGAAGTGGTGATCCCCCTGAACTCGCGTCCCACCGGCCCGAAGCCTCCCTCCCACCGGTCCGTCACCATTCCGGCTTGGCTTCTCCCCCCGTACTGGACTCCTCCGGGCCGGATCCCCTTGGGTCGACCCCTCCCAATGGCCTCCCTTGGTTATCAACAAAGTTACGAATAAAAACTTAAAATAAAAGACAACGAATAAAAGACAACGAAGACGCCAATACAAATATGATGAACCCAGAAATACTTGATCATGAGCTCACCTCAAGAATCATATTGAAATGGACATCCACCTTTCCACATCTGAGGAACTTTATAAATGTTTGTCAAAATATGGGATAAGTCAACACGTCAATTTTAAATACAAAATTTAAATTTAAAAATAATTGAAGCATCGCTTTTTCAGTGCATTTAGCGTACTGATATTAGTTTTCTGCCAATACATTTCTATGATATTGTTTTATACGAAGTGCATTACTATTCTTCATTAAAATATATTTCTTCCGAATGTTAAGTCTTCCAGCGATTGTTAAACAGTGTCGTGCTTATCTTCTGAACGGAAAGGAAGTAGGAGTATAATTATAACTAGGAAAACGCTCTGTGTAACGCGTTGATAAGCGAGCACGGATACGTGCGGCACCTCGAACCATAATTCCTTAAAACACGGCAATAATATACTGAAGGCTAGAAGCATGATTCACTAAATTATATAAAAAATAACTGCATTTGTGTCTCATTGCAAGTAAGTAACAGACACACACTCATGTGTATTTTTTGAAGTATTTAGGTGTGTATCAAAGGGATTTATTCCAAATAATAATTACAGAAACAAAACAGATAAATAAACAATACAGATAAATACAGAGATTGAAACTCACAAAATAGGCAACATGACATTATTTAAGAAATAGTATTCAAACAGTTACTTGCCGTTCCGTACAATAGAGCAATTTCCTATTACCCAACACATTGTATTGTAACTATAAATATAGCGTATTGACTGAATAAATAAAATAATTCATAAACGTAATTTCATTTATCAACCAACCAACCAATCTATTTCTACAATCAAGCAGACATTTCGCCGGTCTACAAATAATTTGCTTAGCATTTGAAAGGATTGAAAGTAAGACTGCATGTTAAAACTTTTATAAACAATAAATACCTATACTATCGGTTAAAATAAAATAAAAACTATAACCTCGCAGGTATTGCTATAACTATACCTATTTAACCGTAAAACGTATTCTAACAATAATCTATAGACAGCTACTGCTTCCGAGTTTGTTTTGAATGGGGTGCATCGAGCGGCCGCAACGGATTCCTCGAACCTACAATGCTATTTATATGGGAAAACACGATTTTTTTTATTTATAGACGGATCTTTTTTAAAAACTATACTGGTCTAAGTTATTATGAGAAGAAGGTGTGTGCAAAATTTCAGATCGATACGTTGACCGGTGCGACCTGGGTTGAAGCGACAATAAAAAACACACACACACACAGAGAAAGTGCCGCAAGAGTCAAGTGGAGACGCTCGCTCCGCTCGCTTAAAAAATTAAGGAATGTACAAAAGTTCTTTTTTGTGAATAAAATACATTATTTGAAAATAACATCATTTTGTTGCTCAATCACATTTTTTCACGCTGAAAAGTGTAAATTTTCATTCATAAATATGAAATTTAAATTCAATGTAAATTTTGGCGGGAAAACGCTATCCCGGCGAGTGATGTCATATTTTATTGTAGCCATGGAAACATCATTGTTGGTTGATATAAATGGCATCCCTGGCCGAGATGGCGTTTTCCCGCCAATATTTACACTGATTTTTAATTTTATATTTATGAATGAAAATGTACACTCTTAAGACGTGTTAAAATAATGTGATTTACCAACAAACATGTTGATATTTTGAATTTTAGTTGTTAATAAATTCATGCATATTCCCTATTGACTAGTCAATTTCAAAATTAAATGTTTTTATGATAGTGAATGTCATGTTCAACGATTATTTTATATTGTTTTTTCCATTATTATTATTATTATTATTATTATTATTTTCTATCGCCTGTATGTGTTGTGGTGTATTGTTATGTTCTGGGCAATGCAAATCAAATCGAGAATTTCATTTAAAAGCCAACTGGATTTCTGAGTAATCATTCAATAATGCAATTGGCATGCAAATGAAATTATCCAATGCAATTTGAAATATAGCATGAAGTCTGATTCTATAACTGCTATAGAAATGAGATTTTGCCATAAGCTTTGTGACACAATGCGATCCCGCTATAGCAATCTAAAATAGTTGTAGTTGTAGAATCAGGAGCCTGGGGCCAGATTCATAAAAAGTATCATCTTCTAATACGTATCATTTTTTTATTTAATACCAAAAACACCATGTTAAATGAAAGATAATACAAAAGATAGTACAGGAGATAATACTTTTTGTGAATCTGGCCCCTGGGCTATCTCTTAACGAAAACGAAAAAATTTCTGTCAGAAATCATTTAAGATCAATGCTGTGATCTATGATGATGTGCGTGAAGTGATTTCAGACCGAAATGATTTCGTTTTCGTGATAAAAAAGGCCCCAAGGTATTACCTCAACAATTGTCAACAATTTTCAAAGTGGAAGGTGACTTTGAAGCAAACGAGGCAATTGAAATAAATTAATGAACACATTGTAGGCTCTCCATCTCTGACCCAGGATTTTATTTCACTGTGATACAACTCTTGGTAAAAAAAGAGATTACTTTCATTAAAATAATAGAAAATATATCATTCGTCAACAACTGCGAGAGTCCTCATTTTTATTAACATTTTTAGATTGAAACGTGACAAGGGTAGTTTTATATTTTCTTATTGCATGGAATTGTGTATGGAAGTATAATATTAAATATATATCTACATATAAACAACAGCCAATAAAAGAGAAATTTTGCGAGAGCTTACACGAGTCTGATAAATGAGCATGGCTACAAAATACGCCCATAGAGTCTGTACACCCATAGAGTCTGTACTCCCATAGAGTCTGTACGCCCATAGAGTCTGTACACCCAAGGGTCAGTTAACACCACAAAAGGAAATTAGAATTTTAGAAATACAAATTAGAATTATTATATTTTGTATCAAATTATGTCACAATGACTGACGTACTTTGAGAGTTTTAACATTCTTCCAGGGGATTGTCATTTATAATAAAGTATGTATTAAAAGAACTTAACATGTCTTCACTACAAAATGTATTACTGCTATTATCGACAAATCTTTTTATTTATTGCTGCCCGTTGTATATAGCTTGGGTTGTATGTGATGATGACATTAAATCTGACAGCCGAACGCTAGCAGGTTTTACTCAGGTTTTCAAATGTGTACTTTTTAATGTTTATTATCTGCAATTTATATATTTAAATTATTAATAATATAAAAATATATATTAAAAATGATATTATTTATTAAATCGGTATTATTATTTATTACTGCTGTATGCGCATCTATAGAAATATGAGTTTAAAATAATCTCAGAACAATGATTAGCAGACATAAGTAGTTTTTCTTTCTGCTGGAATAAAGAATGGTAAAACTAATTATTGTGTCAATTCCAATCAGAACAGGCGAATTAATTATAAATTGTGTTTTGACTTATTGAATGTCGTTGAATTATAATTAATATAATGCTTATTTACAAATGTGAATATTCACTACTGCATAGTTACATGTAGCCAAGCTCATTTGAAGTTATGATGACCTTATGGTCGTGTGCCTCAGAAAGAGTTGTTACAAATAACATAAATTGCACTAGATTTTGTATGTACGTACGTTGTACGTTTTACGTGTATGTACGTATATTGAAGACACTAATTTTAATCAATAACTTGATTCACATAATTAATAACGTTTTATTATAATTTTAAAATATCAAATCGTCATTATAGCCGTCCTTATAATATAGCTAATCCTGGTAACAATCTACAATGAGCACAATGAGATAGTGGAAATCACTTCGTGGAGCCTTACATCACAACTATGATGCGTAGTTCAAAACGTACGCGTTCAAAATATTGGCTCATAAATCTGAGGAAATTATTTTATCAACTATATTTTAACAAATATATTTAACTTAGAACTATTCAGAAATCTGCTTAGGTTATTAATCAGTAATGTCATTAATATCAATACCAAAAGAAAGTGTCGTGCGCCGTTGCAATATGAAATTGTATTAGCGACTAATTAACATGTATTTTACTAAAATGTGGTTGATTGAGTACATAGATAACTAAGTGCGTATCGGAATGATCATTTTTATCGTTCTAATATTCATTTTCGTTCTTATTTCGACGTCACGCTCTCGAGGTTACGAAGGTAACTGAATTCTTCATTCACCTTGACATCAAAACAAGATATATGAAATAAGAATAAGAACGAGAAAACGATCATGCGACACGTTCTTAGTCATAGTTGAAAATCTTAGAATTAGTAAAGACCTTAGAAGTGTGAGGCTATCAAGAAGCAATCTGTAAGTATCTAGTGACGTGAACTGTGTTTGCCATGCGCATCGTAAGTTCGTATACATACCATTCAAGACGATGGTGTGATGCCAGCGCAATATCTACTGTAGGCCCTAGGGAATCATTTCAATACTTTACCTACTTTCCAAAAGAACACACACACACACAAGTACTCTAATCCAGAAAGCCAATCTATTGGTGCGGTTGCAACTCGCAGCCAAGTCACTACACGATATATGTACGTGATGTCGTCAAAAGATGCTCTAACTTCTAGGTTAGGTACTTCTAAAGCCAATTAGTGAATAGAAACAGTGATGGCTTTTGCCAAATTAGTGCCTATTCACAATAGGTGTTTCATTTCACATTCAACGTCGAAAACCATTAATAATTACTAACAATTATTTAGGCATCTTTTATAACAACTTACAGTCTATTAAAGACTACATCAACGAATTGTTAATGTCCATTGTTTGGAATGTAATGTGAAATTGAGCTTGTATCTCTCATTGTATACACTGATTGCATTATGCGGGCTAACACGTTACATATCTGAGCTTCATACTCTAAGCTAAGTCGCTTATCCCTTCTATGGCTGAGTTAAGAAGCAAATGACTAACAGTTAGTTTGTCTTGAGAAGTTTAATCCTCTTCGTCCATGTCGATGAGTTCTCCCTGTCGTCCCTTGTACCGGCAGCAGAGCGTCAAGCAGAAGATGCGCAAAGCGAGGCGAAACTGAGGACTCAACGCGATCAGGATCACAGCTTTCCAGAACGAGTTCAACAAACCCAGCCAGACGATGCTGAAATGCAGATAGGGTATCTGAAACTTTGAATTCGAGAAGTATTCGTAGAGTTTGACGGTCGCGTACGGCGTCCACGAGCACCAGAAAGCCATGACGAGGACGAACGACATGATGTGACTCGGATTCGAGAGATTCTCGGACAGCGCAGTCGCGTATTCCTTGTCGTGGATCGGAACTCCGGACCGCAGTTTCTTCATCATGGAGAAGATGTACGTGTAAGTGTAGACGATTGTTATCAAGCTCGGTCCAAGTACAAGGAAACCGACCGTCACGGAATAAGCGGCCATGTTGCCCCAATCCAGCATGCAGATGAACGCGTCGGTATCGAAGAGAGGTTTGTTGAAGCCGAGCAGCGGCGGACAGCAGAGCATAGCAGAGGAGATCCAAGTGAACACCATCCAACAGCGACATCGGGTCCGCGTCTGCACCGTCTCGTAGCGGAGAGGTTTGCGGACGGCGAGGTAGCGGTCGACGCTCATCCACATGAAGGTGAAGACGCTCACGCTCCAGAGTGTCACCTCGAGGTAGCCGATGAGGCGGCAGACGACGTCGCCGTACACCCAGTGGCCGACCAGCGCGGGGTACACGGACAGCGGCACGACGAGAAGGCCGACGAGCAAGTCGGCGACGGCCAACGACATCATGTAGATGTTGATCACGTCGGACCGGCCTGGAGGTAAAGAAAAGCTCGGTTAATTTCATGCAGGTAATCGGGTTGTAATCGCTCTGGACTTGGACTCCGAAGGCCCCGGGTTTGATTCCCGAGGCCGTCCTTCCTGATTGAGGATCTTCTTGCTTTCGCTCAGTCGAGATAAGTTCCCTACTAAATGTGAAAATAGTTTCAAACAAATAGAATGTAACTCACTGAATGCTAACGATATTTTACTCTACAATTATTTCCAAATACTAAAATTAATGAAAAATGATAGCAGAACAGAAGAAGGGTGGGACAAGCGGGGGTTATATTGTGCACAAATACATATGTCCGGCCCGAAGCCTTGGTTCGATTCTTATTTGAGGTACCTAGTAGGGAAGTCTCGTGAAATTTTATTCTTGTAAATTTCTAATTATCAACACAAATAATAATAACAAATACACGTATTACCTGTGAAATCTAAAATTTTCATTCATAAAAATCAAATTCAAAAATCATAGGAAATTTTGGCGGGGAAAACGGGCTGTAACAAGAATCAGGACTTTGATGTCATTTCAAAGCCTGCAACAATGTGTTGCCATGGTGATTCCTTGTTGTCATGGAAATTTAGCAAATTGTGATGTCATTATCAATTTTCCTGTTTTTAAATTAGATAAGATCTATCAAACTTTGTAAATTAATTCCTTGAAAACTGTTCGTCCCACAACAAAAATAATAGCACATCTGTTTTCAGCAACATCTCAACTTGCATAAAGTTAATATGATTCTGAAATCTAATTTTCACGAGACTTCCCTATTCTGATATGATTCCCAAAAAAATAAAAAAATAAAGATATGAAATAACAGTCATCGCCGTCTGGCGATTGCGACTTATCATGCAGATAACTTGAATGGTGTTGGTAAATGATGTTTTATGCTCCGCGTCGTTGCTCTATTTTCAAGGCTGGTAGTGTAGTTAAATGGTGTACAGACACTGATTTGTTATTAGGTGGCGCTTAACGTCGCCCTGTTCTGCAACTAGGTTAATGGCAACGGTATGAATCATTATGATGATGGAGATGATGTTGAAGAAATGGTTACGTTAGAATAGGTTTAGGTAAAAATATCGAAACACCTACCAAGAATTTTTCTAGTAGGTACCTAGTAACTACTAACTAGGTATATACATAGAGATATTTTAAAAACATTGTACTCTACCACTGATTATATTACCTATACTATATCGAGATCAGTACCTTTAAATACCTTTAAACCTTTAAATATAATTATAGGTAATGTATAAGTAGGTACTAAACAACTATCTACTTTTTCTATAAACACTCGTAGTGCATACTGAGAAATGGGCGGAAATTACCTGAGTAATGTATATTAAATGCATAGCAGATCTACTCCTACACTTTACAATGAAAACAACACAACACCCAATCATTTGCAGTTGCAATGCAAGTGGTCAAGGCGCCTTTTATAGATAGATCAATTTTTACAAGTATAATATGCTAAAACTAAGAAAACGCTCTGTGTAATGCGTTGATAAGCGAGCCTTTGTATTGAATGCAAATTAATATTTGTGAGAAATATGTTCCTCTACAGACCTCGAGAACCCCTTGAAGATAAGCATTCATCAAAGAAGCAGTGGAAATAAATTAAATGTTTGAGATACCTACATTTTAACATTTTGACATACCTCTTCAATGAAAACAAACCCCAGTAATTTGCACGTATTCAAATACGACGCTATGCATTTATTTTATCGATAAATCAATTTTTACAACTATTTCAAAGTAACTATGCCAAAATAAGAGATATTGAACTTTTACGAGTTCACGGTTTTTAAATATTTGTAAATTTTGCTTTATCGATCAAGTATATACACTGCACCTTGATCATGTATTGGCTTGTGTTTGAATCTGTTTCAAAGGTCTATTGAGCAGCAACTGTCACACAACATTTGTTATTCATTAATCCAAGAGGCTTCCCTCAACTTAGTCGTTGAGAGAATTTGCATTTCCTGAATTATGAGTGCATTTAAAAGTGAAGGTAGTGGATCACAGCATATGTTACAGATGATTATGAAATTCATCTTAATTTATACTAAACGGACCACCGAAATTATGGTTTATTGACCAGGCTACTAGCTTCTCAGAGGCCACACATGCATTTGCATAGGGTCGTTGCATATGCAGGGAAAGAACGTTATAAGTAACATTCGGATGAAGCTAAGATAAACGAAGTTTTATGTTAAAACTTGTATCTATCTTCCATACAAATCGATATTTAAATTGCGTTTTTCAAGACCTTGTGGCAACATTTTCTAAAAACAAAGGGTATATATTCTGAAAGCTCATAAAAATCACAGCAAGATGACACCTTAAACTAATTTTTTCAAAAAACAGCGTTTTTCCCTGTGTCCTTCACATGAAGTGATACTCTTAACTGAAGGATATTATGTTTTCATGCAGGCTAAAACATTCTCCTCAGATGAGTATTTATGTACGAGTACAAATCGTATAGAATATTGCACAACTAATCTCGCTATACATGTTGGTCCGTCAGTTATGTGTTGTTCTGGCGTTACCATAGCAACCATGTATTGATAGAAGCCTCCAAGTCCTAGTTACCTCTGAAGTTGAGAAACGTCGCAATGATGAGCACGTTGGTGACGATGATTCCGACGCCGATGCAGAAGATGATGCCGGCCTGCGTGAGCGCCTCGACGGAGTACTGCGGGGGCGTGACGCCCGGGGGCGTGTCGCTGATGATGATCATGGTGGATGTGGAGAGCGATCAGCCGACGGCGACGTCGTCGTCACTCTCCGCCTCGCCATGACGCGGCAACATCACCGCCGCGCGCCGACCAACATCGAGCTCTGCAATCATGACGGGAGGTTAGTCCGGATCAGCCGACGTTGCGAGTATGTCTGGAATATTATTGTGGTTCCATGTTTATCACACACATCCTTCTCATATTTTTCTAAATACTATCTAGCACAACACAGTACAGACTCTTAAAAGTTAAATGCAATTTCATATCATTCCATGAAGAGAATATGACTGGCAGTCACTTGTGTCCCCTGGGGGGAAATATGTGTGTTCCCTGGAAAATGTGTGCAGTGCAGATAATATTTACTCAAGCTAGAAATGAAGCTAATGTTCAAAGCCGAGGGGAATTAGTGACCTAGAAACCATTTTTTACATGAATACGGATCGCTGACCAACGATATTCCCCATAGAGAATTAAATCAGAAGAAGAGTTTTTGTAACAGTAGGCTCGTTTATTACTCTTGGATCTATAGTGCGTTCACACACGTGCTTGAAAGTGGAAAACAATGCTAATACAATGTCACGACTAGCCACTTGACTCACATACACGTGCTTGAAAGTGGAAAACAATGCTAATACAATGTCACGACTAGCCACTTGACTCACATACACTATTTTGAGATTTGTTCATGCTCACATAAAATATGATGGGCTGGGTTATTGAACACTGCGTGAATATCCTCATGCCTTCGAATAGAAATGACGGTGAAATATTTTTGGTTTATTCCCACCCTTTTAAAAACAAGAACATAACTCGCGTTATCAATGTTCGTGTAGATATCAAAACGTGCCAAGGTCCGTTTCCTACAACGCTAAACTGTGGCGTTAGAGCACAAACGCTTTACTCATTAACTTTTTCTGATCGCCAATTTTATTTGCCTTGCCTATCACCTACTGCTATTATTGAGCGCACCACGTTAGAAGTTCGAAGAGAGGAGCCAAGTCAGTCGGTCAGAAATGTGACTTGAATGAAAGTGAAAACTATATTTACACTAAGCTAATCACTAGAAGATGTTGTGGGCAGCAAAATAAGACTTTCAGATACGCATTACGAAGACAAAAATATGTCCCTTCGTATCAAATGATTAACGCAGAGTGAGACGGTTTATTTTGAAATGTTTAAAAATATTTTCAACCTGTATAGCTCAAGGATAGTCGTATTATGAGATTAACAGACTAGTTTGTCTTTTAGCTCGACACTTGCCCACTTTTCATGCGGAATAGAGCGACACATAAAAAGTGGACACTACACACTCTAAATAAAAACGCTCCAGTTCGTAATGTAACGAAGGTACAAGCAACAAAACAAAAACGGTATTGGATAGAAACGGATTGGCTCCGAAAGATTTGAAGACACCATCCGAAATTGCAACAATTGCACTACAATATTTGTATTTAATTATTGAGAAGTAAGCTGCATTTTATGGTCCACCATGTTTTATGGACACCAGTCAATAAATTGATTTTTCCCCCTCCCCCCCCCCCCCCCCCACCAGAAGCTCGTCAATCAACTCAAGTATGAGTTCTTATTTCTTTTGAGAATAACGAGGATTGATTGTAAAGGAACCTGACTGGAGCCGATGCGCTTCCTTTGAATAATATCGTGTGTTCTTTTGTTGAGTGCGTAAAATACTTGCAAATTTGATTGTTCCCATGAATTCAAATAGTTTCAATAGACTTTTTGATCACTTAGTGTGTTATGGTTATGACTAAAGTACCTACGAATATGAGTTAAAAAGTAATGGACGATCAAGACTACTAGCGCTACCGGATTAGAGTTCTTCTCAGCCAAAAAAAAAAAAAAAAGAAAAAAAAAATCTTAAAGCATGAGCATACGCCGGCGAGCATATGCTCATGTGTAAGGGTTACCCATGCCGGACAGGTCAGTGGTGAGGTCCAGACAAAGATCAGCCAGGGTTGGCCTAACCATGTCCTCACTTGAATTTGCGGTCTCCATCGGGCCGGCCTCCCCCCTCGAAATGGTGATCCCCCTGAAATCGGGTTCCGCCGGCCCGAATCCTTACACCTCCCGGTCCGTCCCCATTCCGGCCTGGCCTTCCCACCAGTGCTGGACTCCCCCGGATCGGGCCCGTTAGGTCAACCCCCTCCCAATGTCCTCCACTTAATTCAACAAAGTTTAAAGTAAAATAATTAATGTGCGCAATATAACCTCGTCGTTGACGCGCCGTTAAATCATATTAATCTAAATCTTATCTTGAATGACCTCTACACCAAGTGTCTCGCTACGTTGGAACAACTCCACTGGAAGTTTTCCATAAACCCACATAAAACTTAGCTTCTGAAATCACCATCATCATGATCATCCTCATAAACAGTCGCACACGAATGAAATGACGAGTGGAAGAGTCGTCTGAACAATAAAATACACCACCGTTTTGGAACCGCCAGAAACTATATAAATAATTACCCTGCGCTGTGAAGCAAAGTGAATATTAGTCGAACTATTCCGTGTGCATGAGCCACTTGCTAGCGGAAGATCGTTTATGAATTAAACAAACAAACACTCGGTACTAACTGGCAACCACTTTTGGGTCAATACTCATTCATCCCCGCTGGTGGGGGGTGGGGGCTAACATCTCTGAAGGCGGGAGGAACGTCAAGGGCAGTCTTGTCTTTAATATTATTGAGAGTGACAATACACCTGATATCCATGGGCCGTATTATCCATAAGGCAGCATAGGCAGTCTGCCTAGGGCCTACGAAGCTTTTGGGGCCTACGAAAGTGCCAGAAAAATTGATTAGAAAGTGTCAAAAACCAAAAAATGCCCTGCGGGGCAGATTTGAACATGTTTCGCCCACCACCCCAAAGTGTCAAATTTAAAAATATTGAATATTTCAACAAAATACACCTCATAACGTCTCAAACTTGATTTCAAAGTGTCCAAAAACCAAAAAACGCCCTGCAGGGCAGGGTGGGGGCTCTCCCCCACGCCCTACTTGACCCGCCAAATATTTTTTTCCTTGCCTTGCCCCCACCTGGCAGAAATCCTGCGGTTGCACATGCCCATTGTTTTCTTCAGCAAAACACTAAAGATCGTCTCCCCGCTTACTATTTTACAAATTAACCACTGGAAAAATTAAAATATTTCGGACAGGGGGGGGGGGGGGGGGGGCTACGAAAAAAGTACTGCCTAGGGCCTACGAAGGTCTTAATACGGCCCTGCTGATATCAAGCTGTCTTTTCGTAGTTAGCACGAGCTACTTTCAGTAAGAGTTTAATTTTAAACGAAGTTTCAATCAAAAGGTACAAAAAACAATTATATCTATAATTTCCTACTTGTTGGGTGGCAATTTGAGTATAACGTAGAATAAAATAAGTTTGAGCAAAGCTGAGTAACTCATACACCAAAAGCACGTCAAAAGTTCGCTTTTCACGGCATTATTGAAAGCGTTTTCCTAGTAAACAACCAATAAAACACGATATCTGAGATCGCGCAGAAAGTAAACGAATTCCAACCCGTTGTAAACAAACAATATCCCTGGTTGTAGGAATTCCACGGCGATCATGCGCATTAGTGTACCAAGACAGTCGAGGACCTGGCTTACCTTTCCATTCATTGATCCACGTTGCTGACACGTAGTGGGAAGCAATGTCAACCCCACTGTTACCCCGTCGTATACACGCACGTAAAAGTCCTCACTGTTTAGAAAGTCAACTATCCAATCAATGGTTCGTAAACCGTGTGTGTTTTACATATTTAAATTTTTTACACATTATTCATTTCTGATTTTTTTTTAGCATTAATGTTTTCATACAAAATATTGCGTCGGATTTTTTTTTTTTTTTGTCTGGGGCTTAACGTCGCACTGTTCTGCAGCGAGGCTAATGGCGGCGGACTTGTGATCAGTGTCGTGTATATCAAGAGTAAACCTATTAACGATAAGCCTCGAATTTGTCAACGAGTTACAAAGACCCAAGTTTTTAGTCTGAAATCGATTAATCTTATGGAAAAAGTCATAGAATATCGCCTTCATATCAATAGAATGCTCAGTTTCATCTTACAGACAATGAATGTCAATCCATTGTCTAACTGTCTTATTGATAAAATCTGATAGAATTCGTAATCTGTTGGAGTCATGGACGACTAAGGGGCAACGATGTTATACGTTTTGGAGAGAAGATTGTGAATTAGGCAATTACCAACCATTATAGATTGAAAGCTCTGCGTGCGCATACGAGATCAACGTTTTCTTAGCCCCCAAGAGTTCTATAATAGGGTTGATATAAACCTGTTGTTTAAGGTCATTGTGTATCACGTGACTTTATTTCTCTACATCCGATCAAAAGAAATAGTTACCTATGAGTACATACCTTACATCGTTCATGTTGAGTAATCCAAGGTGATATATGAAGGATATTCACTGCATACTGGAGCTTATCAATATTTTCAGTCAATATTATTTAATTTTGCAGTGAATTTAATAATAAAAACAACACAAATATCGTGTATACGTACGCGTGTGAAGACTGTCAAAACCAAGTGCTGTTCGTTTAAACATTACATTCATAATAGTGGATATAATTAATATCTCAACATTTCGTTGGAAAGAGGAAGAAAGAGCGCATGTTATATATTCTGACATTGCGTCAGGTTTGTGATGCATATATGCCTTTTTATTAGAGTAATGTTTGCTGTTTTTGGCAACTTGTAGAATTTCCTTCAACTTCAGGTCTTGATTTGAGAATATTTAGGTGCAAGGAAGTAAAATCATCGTATATGTTATTTTCGCAGTTCTTTTCTGCGTAGAATTAGTTCCAACAGATGTGTCCTAACTTATCTGATGAGTGAGAAGTCTTTGCTAAACTGAACCCTTCCAATAGAAAATGTGTAGCTTTTTGGTTAAAAAGTCACGTGATATACAGGGACCTTAAGGATTTATATGTAACTTTATATACATATTAATTGTAATTAATTTACTTTGTGTAGAACTTCATATTTTTATATTATAATATTTCACAGTGCGAAAATCCAACTCTTGTAAATGTGCAGCAAATAGATGATCATCCATCAATGATCATCAATGATCCATGATCATGAAAAAATTAAAAAAATACACTTTTTACAAATTAATTTTACACCTTGCAGACAGAAAAGTATTTACCTATATCCACTTTTTCATTAATTGTCAATAATTGAATGATAGTTTTTGAAACGATGCGGCTTCACACTACAACACGTTGCAATGAGACTTTTGGAAGGTGTCGTAGGAATCTATTAAGCCACATAAGCAAACATTTGGAATGTTTCCTCATTGGAACCGTGCCTAAACGGTCCGAGCTCGGTGTAGTCATTTGTACGGCTGCGACAAATCATTTCCCAAATATGAATAGGGCAAGTCACATTTTGGACAGATTAGATAAGATTATTGTGGTTTAACGGCGCGTCAACGACGAGGTTATATTGCGCACATTAATTTCTGCATTTTTGCATTTAACTTTGTTGATATAAGTGGTGGACATGGGGAGGGGTCGACCTAACGGGCCCGATCCGGGGGAGTCCAACACTAGTGGGGAGGCCAGGCCAGAATGGGGACGGACCGGGGGGTGTGAGGATTCGGGCCGGCGGAACCCGATTTCAGGGGGATCACCATCTCGAGGGGGAAGGCCGGCCCGAGGGGAGGGGAGGGGACCGCAAATTCAAGGGAGGACATGGTTAGGCCGACCCTGGCTGCTCTTTGTCTGGACCTCACCACTGACCTGTCCGGCATGGGTAATCCTTACACATGAACATATGCTCGCCGGCGTAGCTGCAATGGATCATTGGCCAACGCAAACCCCACCACCGCGCTAAGGTAGCAGCCATCGGTGGGGTTTTGGACAGTCGCAGTGTTTCTTACAGAGAGTAAAATAATTTTCTCTCGTCTTACTTATCAGTTTGTTTTGGTTGGGATCATGTTGATGCAAAATATGAAAAGTAGAACAACATGTGCGACATTTTTACCACGCCTTTGAATTACAGTTTGAACTAAGTAATGAGAAATTATAAATTTTCCTCATTTTAGATAACAATTGATTTAAATATTAAAGGTACAACATATTTATTATAGAGTCGTGTGGATTGAAGTACCTTACATAAACCTGCGTTAGCTTAGGACCACGTCTGAGGACAGAAGATCGATAATATAACTCATAATGGTTTAATATGTTGTTTGCATGTTTAAATATCGAATTTAATGACCATCTATCACGAGTCTGTTAATGTAATACATAATTATACTCTCGAAAACGCAATAGGTTTAAATTATTCAACATATTCTCTCGGCGCCTGTTTTCGGTACATCGTGACCTTTAAACTGCCATACAAGCATAACACCGTAGAAAATGAGAGTAAACAATCAATTTTTTTATGTTTTGATCGTATAATTACTTTTCTTTAACTGTTGAATGTAAATTGTTTACAAATATTTATTTCGAATTGACCGGTACAAATGGTGGCAGATGTAGGATATTACAATATATTGTTATTAAAGATTTAAGTTGATTAAGTATACATATTTATTACAATACGACATTATTAGTACTGATTGAGCGAGCGTAGCGAGCGTCACCACGGTACTCTTATGGCACTTTCTCTGTGTGTTTTTTTTTTTTTTTTTTTTTTTTTTTTTTTTTTTTTTTTGCCTGCACTGCCCAGGTCAAACCGCACAACCAATCGATCTGAAATTTTGTACACATACTAACGTATTCTATGCGATCCCTGGGATCTTTTCTGAACGATATCCTGTGATTGGTTCAAATTTTATAAAAATTATCTTTCGATTGGTTGGTTCGATCAGTTTGAAATTTAGCAAAGTCATTGCAACCAACATTGTACCCAATCAAAAAAAATTTCAGCCAAATCCTCCAATTGGTTCAAATTTGAAACCATTTTTCCTTTGATTTTTGAAATTTAAACTGGAACCGATTGACCGACTAACTAAAAACTTCGCATGGTCATTGGTACCAACATTTAAGGTATTTTTGCCAATTTTCACTCTAATCTGTCGTTATTTTCAAAAGATTTTGTCATTTTAGGGACTTTTTGCGTGTTGGCTGTCAAATTCACGGCGACTTCGAATCTACAAGGCAAGGTTGTTAGAGCAGAAAGTTTTAAACGATATGAAACTAATAATGACCGTTCAACAGATTGATCTGATATTGTGTACACACACTACATATCATATCATATGGGTGGTCCCAGGTATATTTTTTGAACGAGATCCTGTGATTTTTGAAAATTAACAAGGAACCGTTCAATCATAAAGGTTTAATCGATCAACTTAAAACTTAGCAAGGATTGGCAACTTAAAACTTAGCAAGGATTGGCACCAATATTTTTCTTTTGTATACTTAATTTAAAACGGCCTATAGCCACACCACCATTTGACCTATCAAATGGTCTTCGATTAATCTGATCAATCAAACTCATATTTTGCATGGTCGTTCAGACCAACATTGTCTCTTATTTTACAAATTTTCAGCCCTACCAGTCAAGAACATAGATGCACTTATTGACAGTTTTAATAACTGTCAGAAATGACATTTCAAAACAGAAATTCCACTGCATTCTGGGTTGCTCTATGTAGCAAAGCAAAGTTTATAGATGGCTATTCTCAATATCAAGTAAGACAGATTCTTTTCTTAGTTGATCATATTGCAATACATAATGTAGTCAAAATGTAATGTATGTATTTCATATACATAGGTATAGGTATACCTTATCTAAAATAATTTATTTTACGATATGGATTGTGTTTCACAGTTATGAAAACGACGTTTTGACTAGATAACATCATATTTTACACATTTCCAGCCCAATCGGTCAAGAATTTACAGACTTATTGCTGTTTTAAGTGTTTGAATATCTGTCCAAAGAGATTGATGGAAAAAGATCAGTACAATAATATGTTATTTAATTGATCCAGAGTGTTTATGAAAAGTTGCAGGGAAAATTGGTAATAAATAATGTATAGTTAGTTATCTTTGATTGAATGGATCGTGCTATGATTGGCGATGTCGTGCGTGTCGGTGCTCGCTCATCAACGCGTTACACCGAGCGTTTTCCTAGTATTAAATATATTGCAGTAGAATAACGTCGATAAATCGATAATCGATTTGCGTAAGAACAGTTCTTGAGAAATATGAATTATCAATTTGACTTCCGCCCGATTCTTGCGTGACTGTTGTACGGAATAAATGAAAAGTAGGAACCACACCATGTTTTCAAATATTCATGACACAGAAAGCTGATTATGTGTTATGAAGGGTTTGGATTGGACACTTTAGACTCTCAGCTTGGAAACAAATCAGGGAGCTTAGCATAAATGAAACACCAAGACAAATAATTGCGGATAATTTTTGTACCTTGTCCCTTCGCTAGAATAAAACACTCGCGTTTACACAACGCAAAGAAGGTTATTTTAATACAGTTAAAAAAAGACAATAATATCTGTGTCAATTAGGTACCTAAATGAAATGAGGAGAAGTTGAAGAGTGCGGAAAGCTTGTAGGCCAGTAATTGCAACATGATAAAAAGTAAAAACGCAAACGAATTTAGAGTGTACGTTTCTTTTAAATGGTTTATTACTTATATAAAACTATTAATGAATTCATTGTTGGATATAATTCTTTTGGGGTTTAGACGACATTTGTGGTCACGGGTGTTCGCCAACACGTGCGTGTCTAACAATGGTCACTTCGTGGTCTAATCTCAATAATCTCGAACTGCCTCGTCGAGTTTTCGCCGAGCACTCTTCCTAATCACTCGGGCCATTGAGTCGAAGAAATAATCTCAGCCATGTCTTGGAATCTTGCCAAGAACAAGCGCACGAGATCGATTACCTATAGGAATTACTTTTAAATCGATTCAACACACTTACATTTTAGGCAGTGATCAGAAAATACAACGTATGTAGGAATGAATTAAGAAGTGAGCAGATTTCTATGAAATGTGAGATATTGATGTTGATAAATATAATAGAACATGTGACAAGGAATTAGGGGATGTTGATATTTGTATTCTGTAAGTTTATGATATGAAAGATAGAACAATAATAAATCTTACCTTAAAATAAAATTTCCGTGGCGCGCTTTCTACTATTTGACACTATTTCTGCTGCCAACAATGTGGTGTTCAGTATTCACTAATAGCTTAGGAGAGAAGCGTTGGAAGATATAAGCGACGCTAATCAGCGGAGATCTGCGCTAAAGCACAATCACACTGGCAAGAAGCGCTGTGAAAATAGCCGCGGCGCTGTGGTGCGGTCGATCTCTCTCGCCAGGCACGAGTGTGCGCTGCGCAGGCGTCGCCTTGATGCGTGACGTCATGGTGACCGGGCGACGTCAGACAAACAGAGCGGGACAAGAGCGCGAGGTGGGACATTGTTTGCGCGTGGAATCGAACACAACGCGCTCATTGTTGTTCACTACACATCCATTCGCTCCGCGACATCTTGAGTACAAGAATTATATTTTCTTGAGGTAAACATCTCGGTCCAAGAAGTATGTCACTCAAAAAAGGACGCCCCCCCCACCCCCCACCCCCCAAACATTAACAAAACTCATCCCAATGAAATACTTTTTGAAACAATGTGACATGTTCGGATTACTTAGGGTTCAACTCAAAATATACGTCTCATATTTTTTTCTCATCTTTTCAACCCTTTCTTCACTTCTTGTCTATAACTCCAATAGCAAATAAAGTTAATTTCCTAAAACTACGATAAAAATCACCTCACCCCCACCATCGCCACAAAATAACGTAATAGGATCGTACATTTAATTATGTAAATGCTATTTTTTAAAAAGAAAATAAATTAAAAAAATACGAAAATAAAATTACAAACAAGTTTGTGTAGATAGCACCCTTAAAAAACACGCCGTGTAAAAATACCAGCCAAGTCTCTTCACCTATAAAAAAAATAGAAGAAATCTAAAAATTCAGCACTGAAAAGTAGTGATATCAAAAAATGGGCCAAGTCAAAATGTAATTTTAAAAACCAAAATATACTTGGCGCATCGTGTAAATAAATAGTATAGAAGTATATGCCAAAAGTCAAATGTAAATAAATTATATAATATACCTATAATGCCCTAGAAAACGATGCGCCAAGTATATTTTGGTTTTTAAAATTACATTTTGACTTGGTCCATTTTTTGATATCACTACTTTTCAGTGCTGAATTTTTAGATTACTTCTATTTTTTTATAGGTGAAGAGGCTTGGCTGGTATTTTTACACGGCGTGTTTTTTAAGGGGATATCATTAGTTTTTTTAGTTTATTTACACAACTTACTTACCTATTTCATATTCGAACAGCTGTAACTTTTTTCTACATTAGTAATGTTTTTGAAACTTTCACACATCAAACCTTGGTATGTTTGTTATAATATGTGAGATGTTCAGCCAAATTACTGAAGAAGTTTCATCACAGCGATATCTCGCTCATTGGACCTTTTCTTGCGCCAACCGGAATTTAATAACCGGCCCACGTTGTTCAGTATGTATAAAAAGCTCTTTTTGTAACCTTTTTTCCCCAAGATGGCGGCGTTGGATATTTTTGTTTTCTTTTTTTCAAATTACATAATCCAATTTATGTGTGCTAATTTTTTCAGATTTTTTTTTTGAAACCGTCGATTTTGTGGAAAATACCCCCCGCCCCCGCCCCCGGCCAGGGTTGCGAGGTTGGCACCATGACTTTTCATACATCTAAAAGCATGCTTTATCAAATGGCATTTGGTGCCAGCCCCCTTCACAAAAATCCTACGGTATAATTCACTTGTGCCTGTACTACCTCCATAAAAACGAATTGAAAATAAGTTCGATTTCTATTCAAGAAATATTGCTTTTTCTCAACAATGGAAAACAGAAGATTGTTGCGAATTCGGGAAAGTTGACCCAAAGAATGTACCTTTCATATGCCGCAAAGATTTTTTAGATCGGATGAACGGTTTTGGCGCTATGATGTCATAAAAAAGCGGTAAAATTCACTCCGTTCAAGGCCCCCCGAGATCAATTAACATTGTGTAGTCCCTATCCCGCTCCGAAAAACGGCACTAAATCGGCTCTTACTCATAAAGTATTGGTGATAAAAAAAAATGTTAAATTACAAAGTTATTGCATTTTATGAGTACTATAACCTTTGTTTGAGACATTTGTTCGTCCAATGACCTATTTAAAATGTATATAAATTCTTAATGTTTCAATTTTTTTTTCCAAGATGGCGGCCAAAATTTTTTAAAATAATTTTTTTTCACAATAGGGCATTCAGTTTTGATCTTCAATAAAAAAAAATAATCCTCTATGTCTTTTCGTGTAGGGTACAGGGATGAATAACTTTAGCCCCCAGCCCCCAGCCCCCGCCAGGGGTCTGGGGGTGGCACCAAAATTTTTTAGGTTTTGGATCTATATATGCATTTAGTGAGATAAGTGGCACCTTCCCTTCACGACGATCCTACGGGATACCACTTGGCCCTCTACTATAATGGTGGTGTATTGGGATTTTCTTAACTCTGTTTCGTTTACAAATGACCAGCAATCAAAGTAAGTCCCCATGTTATTTTCCATAAGAGGGTTTTGAAAAAGCCTCCGGAAGTACCTAGTGGGCGTGGCACTCTAGTACTCTATTGATATTTCATAAAGAAGACTGTCTGAATCGATTGGGGCTAGTTTCATTCCAATCGGTCCAGCCATTTTCGAGATATGACGTCACTTTCGGTTTCAAAATGGCGGCATCCGGTTGTTTATATAAAAAGCACCTCAGACGCCAAAAGTGCACATGTGGTAAAAATTTCAGATCGATCGGTTCAGCCGTTTAGGCTGTGGCGGTGATTGCGGTGTTTCATGATATCATCAGAATCAGAATCAGAATCAGAAAGTGGTGTCATTTCACTGTTTTCACGGCCCTCTAGCACGCAAATGTTATAACCTATTGTTCCCAAATTTAGTATATGGAGTGGGGTGGGCCATAGCTCGAAATTAAGATATTTCGCAACAATGTGAGATTTTTCAATCCACATGTGAGATCCAGTAGGCCGAAAATGCTATCTTGTTGCTTACAGTAAAAGTGTTTGGTCTGCTCCTCGGTTTATATAGGCATTTACGTTATGTTGAGTGACTGTGAGTGTACACTACGACTTTGCTAGGTGGAGCGACCGCTCCACTAGATTGAACAGCAATTTATTCTATTCCCACTGTCATTTGAGATGTTGGGAAGGGGCGGGGGGGGGGGGGGGGGGGGGTGATATCAGCGCAAATACCAGTATGCTAGCAATAATCCCCTCTCCTGTATCATCATTCATCAGTAAGTATACCTACCTACTTATGAGTTATGGTTTGACCGTCTATCTAAAGTGCCTTTGTGGTGATCTTTCATGTTTTTCCTCCCCATACTCCTCATTCGACCTTCTACTTATTCACCTTATTGTTGGTCTCACCTTAGACTAAATAAAGGTCTCACCATTGCTTTTTACAGTTGTCAGAACACCTAATATTAATAAAATAAAAGTGATGATTTATTTATGTTTACATTGAGGGAAAACTCGCTATGCACACTTCTGATTATACTTTGAATTAAAACACTTGACTGCAAATCTTAAATCTAACGAGTAAAATTTTTTGTTCAATAATTCATTCAACGACGACAGAAGTTGTAATTCGACTTGTACTGGGCTTATATGCCCCCCCCCCCCCCCCCCCCGTCTAATGTTCCTGTGACCCCGAGTACAGGAGTCCATGTCTTGAAATCGTGAACGTTTTCAAAACGCCGATTCAAGACTTGGGGTCCAGCACGGTGGATCAAGGAAGGGCGAGGGGCGTTTACCTGTACAGACCCTGGTACAGGGGGACACTTCTGTAGGTGAAATATCATGCAATCCGGATGAGGGGGGAGATCGTAAGGAAGGAAGACGAAGAGGAAGACGTTGGGGCGTGTGGGGGAGGCGACCCCCCCCCACTTAACTTACCTTGGGCGACCCCCATGAGATTTCAGGCCCCTAGCCCCAGAAATTTTTTTGAGAGAATGAAGCGATTTTCGCACTACTTACGTAGCCCCCGGTCCCCCCCCCCCCCTCCCGCCATCCACCACCTAAGTGTAGTTCTCGATGTTCACACCAAAATGATAAGATTTTCTCCTATTGGAAATTACTTGATCTTGAAAGAATTTTGTTCACTAATATCTAATATTAAGAAAGTACTTAGTATTAGAAACAATCTTCCTTTTTATGTTTATTGGTGGTATACCTACATCAGGGATCATCACCTACTTGAGTTTTGCCCCTAAATGAAGTGTAGGATGTATCACTTTTTATGTCATTGATGTCAATAAAATTCATCAAGGGAGACAATTACAAATTTGAGTCATTCTTTGGCTTGGGAAATGAAACATTTCGAGTAGTCACACCCAATGGCCTTCCTACTCTTTTAAAATTGACAAGAACTTATTCTAGGGGTGAATCCCTTTAATTGAGCAAGTGAGCTTGCAATGCAGCCTGTTTCGTAGTAAGAAAGAAGGAAGGTTTGACAATCCATGAGGATGGGCCAAGGGTAGTAAAATATGTTTCCCAGGTTAGCTCATGCGAGGGTAGAGCCCTGATTGGTTAGGATTCTGTGACGTCAAGCGGAGGCCTGGTGGCGAGGGAGGTGGCGTGTTTGTGATGCGATCTAGAGTGCCTAATTGAGCTTAACCCAGCATTTGACTTCTTTAGCCCAAATATGTTAGGCATCGACTCATGGGCGCCCGCAGGATTTCTGCCAGGTGGGGGCAGGTCAAGGAAAACAATATTTTACGGGTTTAAGGGGGGTGTAAGGGGCGCGCCCCCCACCCTGCCCCGCAGGGCGTTTTTTGGTTTTTGGAAACTTTGAAATCAATTTTGAGACGTTTTGAGGTGTATTTTGTTGAAATATTCAATTTTTTTAATTATTGCACTTTGAGGTGGTGGGGGACATGTTCAAAACTGCCCCGCAGGGCATTTTTTGGATTTTTTATACTGTGAAATCAATTTGTTCTAGTTCTTTTGGTTACAAAATGATACTATACGTTAAACCCCATACAATTTTTATGTTTTCCTGACATCCAGGGGGGGGCAAGCGCCCCCCTTGCCCCCCCCCCTGCGGGCGCCCATGGGCATCGTTATGTCCAAACATATTATTTGCATACTTTAAATTATCAATGCTTTATTGAGCGAGCGTAGCGAGCGTCACCACGGTACTCTTATGGCACTTTCTCTGTGTGTTTTTTTTTTTTTTTTTTTTGTTAGTTTTTTTTTTTTTTTTTTTTTTTGCCTGCACTGCCCAGGTCAAACCGCACAACCAATCGATCTGAAATTTTGTACACATACTAACGTATTCTATGCGATCCCTGGGATCTTTTCTGAACGATATCCTGTGATTGGTTCAAATTTTATAAAAATTATCTTTCGATTGGTTGGTTCGATCAATTTGAAATTTAGCAAAGTCATTGCAACCAACATTGTACCCAATCAAAAAAAATTTCAGCCAAATCCTCCAATTGGTTCAAATTTGAAACCATTTTTCCTGTGATTTTTGAAATTTAAACTGGAACCGACCAACTAAAAACTTCGCATGGTCATTGGTACCAACATTTAAGGTATTTTTGCCAATTTTCACTCTAATCTGTCGTTATTTTCAAAAGATTTTGTCATTTTAGGGACTTTTTGCGTGTTGGCTGTCAAATTCACGGCGACTTCGAATCTACAAGGCAAGGTTGTTAGAGCAGAAAGTTTTAAACGATATGAAACTAATAATGACCGTTCAACAGATTGATCTGATATTGTGTACACACACTACATATCATATCATATGGGTGGTCCCAGGTATATTTTTTGAACGAGATCCTGTGATTTTTGAAAATTAACAAGGAACCGTTCAATCATAAAGGTTTAATCGATCAACTTAAAACTTAGCAAGGATTGGCAACTTAAAACTTAGCAAGGATTGGCACCAATATTTTTCATTTGTATACTTAATTTAAAACGGCCTATAGCCACACCACCATTTGACCTATCAAATGGTCTTCGATTAATCTGATCAATCAAACTCATATTTTGCATGGTCGTTCAGACCAACATTGTCTCTTATTTTACAAATTTTCAGCCCTACCAGTCAAGAACATAGATGCACTTATTGACAGTTTTAATAACTGTCAGAAATGACATTTCAAAACAGAAATTCCACTGCATTCTGGGTTGCTCTATGTAGCAAAGCAAAGTTTATAGATGGCTATTCTCAATATCAAGTAAGACAGATTCTTTTCTTAGTTGATCATATTGCAATACATAATGTAGTCAAAATGTAATGTATGTATTTCATATACATAGGTATAGGTATACCTTATCTAAAATAATTTATTTTACGATATGGATTGTGTTTCACAGTTATGAAAACGACGTTTTGACTAGATAACATCATATTTTACACATTTCCAGCCCAATCGGTCAAGAATTTACAGACTTATTGCTGTTTTAAGTGTTTGAATATCTGTCCAAAGAGATTGATGGAAAAAGATCAGTACAATAATATGTTATTTAATTGATCCAGAGTGTTTATGAAAAGTTGCAGGGAAAATTGGTAATAAATAATGTATAGTTAGTTATCTTTGATTGAATGGATCGTGCTATGATTGGCGATGTCGTGCGTGTCGGTGCTCGCTCATCAACGCGTTACACCGAGCGTTTATTTATTTTATTGAGTTTATTGAGTTTATTTTATTAACCTCCAGTAGGTAAGATATTTTGTCCTAAACACATCTTATTATATAAAAATAGAAAATACCGTGTAAATTCTTATAAATTTTTGCATTTTCAAATATAAAAAAGTATCAAAAGTAAAGAAAATGTATTTTTAAATTAAATTTTTAAAAGAACTAACACTTTATTGTTAATTTTTATATATTGTTTGGTGTTGTTGCAAAATTTGTGTGAATATTTACATACTAAACGATTTTGTGTTGTCATTTTCTATAAAACGACTAGATACCTAAGGGACAGTCTTTCAATACTCTGCTAACTTTTAAACTGTTGATTAGGACTGTAATGTCATGGCAACAACAAATGGCATTCCTAGAATGACCACTAACTAACTGTTAAGAGCTCATTGAGACTTAAGCAGAGTATTGAAAGACAGGGCCTTATTCTATAAACACGGATTAAAAACAATTGAAACTTGGCTACTATTAGCGAAGATACTTCGGGCTTAGAAAAAGGAAGGGATATTAAATGATTTCTGAAACATTTTGAGTAACTCAACACAATAATTTTGGGGAAAACAATGGCAAGAATATAAATCTATGAAGCTGTTAATAAAATGCAAGATGAAAGAGCAACTGCACGGCAAATAGCAGGGTAAGTTGGCTCTTGAGTGACCAGAGCAGAGAGCGAGGCCTCCGCGTGACGTCAGACCAGCTGCACTGCCTGAGGCGTTATTTTCGTAAACCCCGGCATGAACTAACCTCTTACCCATATTTTACTACCCTTGAGGATGGGCAATAAATATTACATAAGGTAGTTAGTTAGTAGGTACTTTTGCTAAAAAAAATCAACTATGTAGCTAGTTATTTATGAAAAGATAAAAGGATAAAAAGAAACAAATTATTATTCCCTCAAAAACATGTTTATTGTTAATAATAATAATATAGGTACTACTAAATCGATATAATATATTATACTAATAATTGCATTATGTACACATAGTACTCGGTCGTACAATACCTACGCATATTGTTTCAGCTGAAATATACAGATCATGTTGATATTTTTGCTACTCACTTGATTTTCCTCAAAGTCTATATGTATTCCATGTTTAGACGAAATGATGGAAAACCAAGAAACACTTTTAAATGTACAGTAGTAAAATTTTTCAGTTTTTCTTAAAAAATATAATTACAAAGATGGTCAAACAATGTGACCTAAGTAGCAAAGCACTGACGTAGAAAACAAATGATCAGCCATCGTATTTTATTACAAAACACTGCTTCTCGAACAATATGATTTATCAATACTACAAAAAATATGAAACTAGGATAAGAAAATAGTGAACCACCGCTAGCGTGATTACTCGGAAATGTCGTTCACATCCATCGGCATGGCGGACTGCTTCTGCACCATGCAAGATCGCGCCACTGACTCGAACAATCTGTACAAACAGACAAGAATGTGTTAAGAATACAGACGTCACTTTCACACACAAAATATATACGAATATTGGGAAATTTATTGCATCCTAAAACACGGCCACACTATCAAGTGAAAGCCACTGATTATAGCATGTGGATTGCGTGCTATGCGAGTGAAGTCAACATTTTCTAAGTCGCGGCCGTAATAACTTTGTGGATTAGTAACAAATTATAACTAATGTAACCAAAAAGTTTTAATTAACTAGTTAACTAATGACTAATCTAATAATTCAGTTAATTCAAAGTGATTTTAGAAATGATTCAGATCGTGTAAAAGGCTGTTTTACTTTAGTACGTTTTTTATCCTGGTCCCTTCAAAAACGTACTAAAGAGGTTCCACTGTAGATCAAGCTCAAAAAGCGGAGAGGAAAGTTGATGGTGTCCTGTGTTTTAGGTAAAATTGTAATTGTTCCAAGTAGGTATAGTAGGCTGCTGATCATAAGGTAGAGAATTGAATTAACTAGGTAGTATACTTACTTCTCAATCTCGGGTGCACAATGCACAAACTCGTGGTTCCAGAACTTGTACGTAGGATTCTTGATGAGTTCGATAAACGTGATCAACAGCCCCCATGGGTGAGGCCGGTTGACGATCAGTCGCTCCAGGAGTACTCTGGAACGAAACACAGAAGATTTTATTATTTATTTATTTAACAACATTCATTTTCCATACATTATGATGCTGAATAAAGGTGATTGGATTGCAGTCATATGTAGGATAGATGCATAATTTTCGCATTAACGAAATAGGCGAAATAAATAAACATTGTTTTAACTGGTCAAAAACATGTTTTCTTTGCGTTTCATAGATCAGGGTACTTTACAAGTATGTAATTTTTATTTTCGCGAATTAATGCGAAAAATGCCTTTTAGCGCGAAATATTAGCTTTCAAGCGAAATAACCAAGAATTCTGGGATTTCCAAGAAAATCGCGGGTTAAATAATGGTTCCTGATGTTTTTAGACCATATAGTAGAATATCCAGGAATCTTGAGACAAACAACATTCCTTTCCCTCGCCAAACCAATGGAGGGATGGGGGTTGGTGGACCTTTCACTGGCGAAACCAGTCAGGGGAGGGGGGTATGCCGCTAACCACCCCTCCACTGCTTGAGCTACCTGCTGGTGCCGGCCATGAGCCACTGCTTACGCTACGACGCCAGTGTTATTCATCCCTTTGTTGTGTCAAGATGGGTCTTGCAAGGACAGTGAATATTCAAGAAAGAGCAGATTGTTTTAAAGATGATAAATTTTTCGTGAGTGATAGCAATATGTTAAGATAATTTTTTTTAAATTTGAACCAATCACGGGATCCCGTTCAAAAACGATCCCAGGGACCGCATAGAGTCCGTTAGTATGTGTACAAAATTTCAGATCGATTGCTTGAGCGGCTTGACCTGGGCAGTGAACACAAACAAACAAACAAAAAAAAAAAAAAAAAAAAAAACACACAGAGAAAGTGCCATAAGAGTACCGTGGTGACGCTCGCTACGCTCGCTCAATTAGCAATTGACAAATTTTTATGAACAGATAACAATACAGTGTCATCCGCATACATATAAATCTTACACTTTGAGATTACACTGAACAAAGAATTCACATACAATAAGTACAAAATGGGACCTAAAATTGAACCTTGGGGAACACCGGTCGAAATACTTTTAATATCACTAGAAAAGTTATCAATCCTAACAAAAAACTTTCTACCCTCTAAGTAATTAATGAACCAAGACAATAATTGCCCTCTAATTCCAGCACTTTCAATAGCGAGAATCAATTTTCCATGATTTAAGGTGTCAAAAGCCTTAGCATAATCTATAAATAAAGCTAAAACATTCATATTATTATCTAGCTTAGAGTTAACTAAATCAGAAAAGGACAGCAGAAGATCCGATGTGCTCTTCCCCTTTTGAAATCCATATTGCATGTTATTAATTACTAGAGAGCCCCGCCATGCAATACATGACACAATGAGCTCTCTTATCTGGGCAAGGCAAGGCACAACAGAAGATGGACCGTGCACCATTAAAATTACACTAATCTTATATGTTGGCAAAGAATTGTCTCTCGTGACAATTTTTTTTACCCTCACGGAATGACCTATAATAAATGCAAATCAATGCTCTGTTATAGTAATATCTGTGGAAGGTACATTAACTCCAATGCACACCTGTTGTGTATACATACACGTAAGAACATGTGTAACTGTTTTGAAGATACGAAACAGGTATATGGCTGTGTGGTAACGCTCGGAACTTGTATTCCGGAGGCCCGGGTTCGATTCCCGCGGTCGTCCTTCCTGACTGGGGTTTTTTCGTGGTATTCCCTCAGTCGACAGGCAAATGCTGGGAAGGTACCCTACTAATAGGCCACGACCGCCTCCTTCCCACCTTCCATCCTTACCTACTCTTCACCATCATCTCCCAATCATCATCATAATCATTCATCCGTCGCCATTAGCCTCGCTGCAGAACAGTGCGACGTTAAGCCCCAGACAAAAAAAATGTTTTGAAGATATTTAAATAAATCGTGAATAACTTAATATTAAAACATTTTAAGCTTGATAAAAAATATGAATATACGACTCAATGAAGATTAAATACAAAAATTGCAGTTGCATGGAATAAAGAATTAAAATAATTTGTATAATATTTGAAACAACAGTATAAATCTGTCATTATGATGATCGAATTTAGGTTATAAAATAAGAATACATATTTGAAACTTAATTAAAACAAATATGCACGATGATTAATAATAAAATGGAATAATTTGATTTGAAATATGATGAACGAAAAATGGTACCGAGATTTAATCAAAGTTTGTCACTTTTTATGCAACAACATATAGAAAATTACTGACATGCCAGGTTACGAAATGGAATAATAGAAATCTACTCAATTTTATGCAGGTTTCCACTTTATAACTTATCTTGATTATTTGATCGTTCGCATCTCTGCACACATCAAAACATCAACAAACTATTCAATATCATTTCGATTCCTAAAATATACAATTCATTATAAGGTGTATGTTCCACCTAAAATGTTTTAATAAAATGCGAAGTTGTGACGTCAGGCGGATAATGTATGTCCTCGATTGATCCTTGTTAATAGTTATATCAAATGATAGACGTATTGGAAATAAGGTCCAATATCAAAAGGTAACAATATTACAGTGTGGATAGAAATGTTCCCTTATGCCTCCCTCCCCCATAACCCACCCCAAAAATGTCTGCATTTATTCACATGAAATGTTGCTTTGCCCGTGTTTCAAGTCAAGGTCACCAGTGGAAATTCCAATATTTTCTTCACTGCCAAATGGATTCACGGTTTCCTACATATTATGGAAAGTTTCGAAGAAAGTGACTTTTTCAATGACAATTTGGTTTCTATTTAATATCTCTCTAAATACTTATCGGATTCAAACGAATCTTTTTGCTTGGCAGTTCGCTTGAAATAATGTACAGGAAAAGTCAAGTTTCGTAGAAAATTGTGCAAAATTTCTCGATGCCTATAGACGCGAATCGTAACGCAACTTCCGAGATCCGGATTCCATGGCCAAATATTGTTCTGGTCGATTTTGGAAAATTAGTTTCACCGCCTACTAAAATTCATTTTCACTGCACAATTGAAATTGACGTTTAAAATTAAGACATCAGAAAAAGCGGTGTTTTTCACGAATAACTCGGTAAATACTGAACAGAATATCGCGAAAGTGTTACTATAAATCAAGTCACGGAATTATATACATTACTGGCGAGTTTCAACACAATCGGTGGAAAATTAAAGATTTGTATAAAGAACGAAATTTTCAGCCACGTTGCTACGGGGACGACGTTCTTCTCTTTTAAGCGTATTATAGTAAAGGATTTTATGATCCTCTAAATATTTAGTCAAATTTATAGCAACACATCGCTCCATTATTTTCTCAACAGCCGGCAACAACGAAATAGGTATATAATTTACATATTGCATGTGACTGCCTTTCTTGTAAATCGGCTTAACTACAGAAACTTTTAAATTTTTAGGGACTAAACCAGTTTTAATGCTAACATTAACTAAATGTGCTAAAGTTGGACTAATTTCATCTACAATATTTTTTAAATCAGACACTCTTATTCCCTCAAATCCTGGCTTCTTGTTACTATCAGATTTATTTATAATATCCTTAATATCAGCTCCCGTGATAGTTGGCATACGCATTGATCGATTAGCAGATGAAAGAGAGAAGTTAGATAACGTGCAAATATCACAACTATGCAATATTTTAGTCACTTCCGTAATGAACGTGTCCGCAAATTCATTAACTATTGTATTATTATTATATGTTTTACCAAGATATCTTCTAATCACTTCATCAACCGAAAGCTTCTGCGGCTTAGATAATATATCACTAATTACTTTCCATGTACCCTTTGCGTCCCTACTCGTTTCTACCAACTGTTGTTTATAATGGAGCTCCCTACTGTGAATTATTTCCTTGTTTACTAGATTCCTAAATTTTCTGTACTCTGCTCTATACATCGCTTGCTCAATAAAGGTTCAATCGATCAACTTAAAACTTTGCATGGTCATTGGGACTAAAGCCCCATTTACACGGTGCAATTTCTTGTACAACTTCTGTACCACACTTTTGTGCAGAGTTGGGTAGTAACTTAACGAAAGTAACTAGTTACTTCTTAGGTAACTTTTGGGGTAACTAGTTACTTTTAATCCTAAGTAACTTTGGGAGTAACTAAGTAACTATTTTACATGAACTTGTAACTTATTTTCGTTACTTTTAAAGTTACTTTTAGGTGAAATAATTTGACAAAAATATAATATTCTCACAGTCTACAAACTCCCTATCTATCTCTTAAGGAAAATCAAGAACCCAGACAACAAATCGCAGGAAATGAAATGTGTGTCCTTCTTTCCCATTGATCTCTTTCCTTCCAGAAGTCATTAGCAGGTAGTTGGGCTGGGGGATGACTGCAGGCGCGCTGCAAGTTTTTCCGAGAATCATACCTATATCCAAAGTGGAAACAAGTATGACGTCATTTATTTCAAGCCAATAAGGGTCGCTTTTACATAAAATCTATAACCAATCAGATAGTCGTTCACAAATCAAGGCGATAGTTACATAGATGTACCATTTAAAGAAGTGAAGTGAAGAGGAAGAGGTGCGTGCAATAATATTTACCAGTTACCGCGAGTACAATTTACATTTATTTTTTATTTGTACTTTGACTGAGCGCACAATGACTGTGAGTAGGTAAATACAAATAATATTGCTTTGCTCGGCAATTAGCGGAGTTCGACCATGTTTGTTTTCGACCTATTTTTTTCGAAAAAATATCCGAAAAGTAACTTTAAAGTAACTTAAAAGTAACTTATTTTTTTTGGTAACTACTCAGTTACTTTTTAAATCAAGTAACTTACCAAGTAACTTAGTTCCTTTTGAGATCAGGTAACTAACAGAGTAACTAGTTCCTTTTTATAAGTAACTTACCCAACTCTGCTTTTGTGTCACACTTCTTGAATGGAAATTAGAACATGTTTTAAGTTCTGTGACAGAAAGTTGCGTCGTGTAAACACAAAATTGTATGCAAAATGGGAATGTGACAGAAGTTGTTCAAGAAATTGCACAATGTTAATGGGGCTTAATACTTTCGGAATATTTGGGGATTTTTATACCTACAAGTCTGACGAATTTCAAGAATTATTGGCTTTTAATGATATTTTCGATAGACATAATTTCGGTTCGAGGTGTTGCGCGTGTCCGTGCTCGCTCATTAACGTGTTACACAGAGCGTTTTCTTAGTTATTGTCGCAGCCGTCAAGAGATAGTTGAGCGAGCGTCACCACGGTACTCTTATGGCACTTTCTATGTGTTTTTTTTTGTTTGTTTGTATTTTTTTTGTGGTCACACCCCAGGTCAAACCGCTCAAGCAATCAATCTGAAATTTTGTACACATACTAACTTACTCTATGCGGTCCCTGGGATCGTTTTTGAACGGGATCCCGTGATTGGTGCAAATTTAAAAAAAATTATCTTTCGAATGGTTTCTTTGATCAATTTGAAATTTTGAAAAGTCATTACCACTAACATTTTACCCAATCATACAAAGTTTCAGACAAATCCTCCATTGGTTAAAATTTAAAACCATCTTTACTGTGATTTTTGAAATTTAAACTCGAACCGTTTGACCGATCAACTTAAAACTTTGCATGGTCATTGGGACCAACATTATCTGTGTTTTTGACAATTTTCAGACAAATCTGTGTTTAAATCCAAAAGATATTGACATTTTACAGACATTTTGCTTGTTGCTATGGATTACAGCAACATTGACGCCTCAGTTCCAATGTTCCAAGGTAGTTAGAACAGAAACTTTCAAACGCATAATTATGACGCTAATAATCAACAGATCGATCTGATATTGTGTAAACACACTTATATCATATGAGTGGTCCCAGGTATAGTTTTTGAACAAGATCCTGTGATTTTTGATAATTAACAAGGAACCATTCAATCATAAAGGTTCAGGTTCAATCGATCAACTTAAAACTTTACATGCTTATTGGGACCAATATTTTTGGAATTTTTGAAGATTTTCATACCAGTCTGTGACGAAATTAAAGAATTATTGGCTTTTAATGATATTTTCAATAGACAGAATATGGTTCGATGTGTTGCCCATATCCGGGCTCGCTCATCAACGCGTTACACAGAGCGTTTTCCTAGTATAGCAATTAACTAGAATTAACTTACTTATATTGGCGACAGGAAAATGTTTTTTATTGCAAGTCTCTGTCTTACAATAAAAATGAATTGAATATAAACGTAGAATCTGCTCCCTGAATTATTAGCATGCCATAATTTCACTAACGGGGCAAAATTTAATAATCATTTGTTGCGTTGATCCCAAAAATGTAGTATGAACAACATGACGAGAGAATCATTGAAGGGTGATTTGGGATGCTGTAGGAGCTTGAATGGTTTATGCTTCAAGAGTGTGAGAATAATTTCATTGTCATCATAATGCACAAAACTGCAGATATTCCCAAGGAACCTAATGGGGAATAATGCTCACGACGAAAATTTAACCTGGCCGTCCTCAATGAGAAGCGCTTGACTCAATTAGTCAGGGTATCTTGATAAAGAAGATACTTCATTTATAGGTATGAGCGTATTAAAACTACGTTTTCGTAACTTTCACCAAACAATTTGAAATACAATTTTAAATAACAAAAAAAAAACGTTCTCAATGAGTTGAACGTGAATTGGTTGAAAATATAATTACAGTTAATTTTAAGGAAGTTTTATCAATAAGTATTTTTAATTTAACAAAGCACCATATTTTTCAAGAAAATTTCAATTTTATATAATTCTAGGAAATTTATCGTTGTTACTGGATATTACCAATAATTATATCATAAAAAATTTATACATTTGAATATTCCACGGATTATAATGAAAGACGTGAAGACACATCTTCAGGGGAAAATATCCAAGGTAAATTATATGACAGCTCTTAAAAAAAAGATAAATAAATTTTTCAAAGCTTCCAAAAACCATATCAAGGTTTAATACATCTAAGGAAGTTCATTAAAAAAAGATTTTGCTAATGGCGATTTCCGCTATAGTTCTGCACTCAGTTTGAAATCTGTATTGAGTATTTTATGGTGACGTCATTTCAGTGCAAACATAGTGCGGCCAGTGGAAAAGGCCAAGGCAGGGCTGCCGCCATATACAAATTAATATCCTTTTAAAAAGCATGAAAAATCCGTAAAAATCCGTATGCCCATTAAAAACCTTTAAAATGATGTAAAACTCCCATATTTCAAGCATCAAGTGGGCCCCTTGACAGATAAGCTATTGAATTCCTCACGCAACATGGGACATGAGAGGAGGGGGTTGGGTTCTGGACTGACAGCTGTGGATGGAATTGTAATTTTGAATTCATAATTAAATTAATTATAAATATTTTTCTCCCGTTTCCAACACAATATTCATAATGAGCATTATGAAACTGCAAAACTATAAGCACACGCAAAACTGAGGGATGCAATCACTAATCAGGTCATTAACCCACGACCAGCTGCAAACAACTAACAAGTGGATGCCTCAGACAGATGCGCCCCTAGTCTCTCAAGGCATTGCTCAAGGTCGACCAGTTTCCCCCACCCCCCTTCCTCCCTCACCAATCACTCGCAACCATTCACCCTAGTATAGCTAGCCTACTTACACAAAAGGATGTTTTGAAACAATCCCTGCACTGAAAATTGTTGGACAGGAAACGAAAATAACTTGTCAAACTATAAATTTTCGTAATAAATTTGAAATATTATCTCCTTCAACAGAGAAAAAGTGGTTCAACCATGAATCACCAAAATCCGTTAATGTGTCAACAAATCCGCGTGTCCGTTTTTGTACTCATTAATCCATAAAAACGGATAATATCCGTAAAAACGGCAGCCCTGGGCCAAGGGTAAACCTGACATACAATAAAATTCGAAAGAAAAAAATTAATACATAAAATTCATAACATTTAAACAAACACATACATTAAATTAAATTAAATTTGAAAACAGTTTTAAAACGTTTTAAAACAGTTAAAATTAATGTTCAACTAAATTTAACTGGCTGACTTTAGAAACTTTGTATATTACTATCAAATAAGATATATTTGATGAATTATTTAAAATAATTATTATAATGATTTAAATCAAAAGTAAAATAAATATACAGTGTCCTGGGAATCCACCTCTCGACACAAGGTCCTAATGAATATGCCTTACTACCGCATTTGTGAGTGATTGAGATTTGTTTTGATTGCGGGGTAGATATCGAGCAATACTTGTCTCCATGCCCCGGGCTTATACAGGTTTTCAAACTTCACTATCTGACCGCATTACCGATTCAGAGCGCCAATATCAGTCAGCGAATTTTCCGTCAAAAATACGACTTTTCACTAAAACGCTTGCTGTATTTCAGAGGATTTTTTAAAATTAATTTCCTCTTGTAACTTTTTCGGTGGTTGTACGATCTTCATCCTGCTTGTGAAAGCATCTCGCTATGTTGAACAGTATTGCCATAAAACTCAGTCTAAACTTTTTCAAATTTAATTCGTAACTTTTAAACGGAAATGAATATCTGCGATTAAGAAGGTTCACTGTCTTCCTTAATATGTTTGGCGTTATTTGAACCTATTTGAGCTTTGCTATGACGAATATTTTTCATAAACGAGCACTTTATAACATTGGTTTCACGCTCAGACGTGAGCTAACTCTCGCCGCCGAGCTGCTGTAATATCCTTAATGTGTGGCATTTGCAATAGTAGGCCTGATTGGGAGAAAAAGGACACACTTAACAAACATGTAGCAGGTGCTAGACACCCAAAAAAGAAAGAAAAGTATATGAAACAAGTGGCTGAGGGTAGGACGCTTAAACGGCAAGCATCACTTCCCATTCTTGCTGACGTGTGCAATGTTAACCTTCAACAAGTAGATAGACATTAAGAAAGTGAAATTTGTGACCAAGTGCAGTTTTATTCTTAGGCGCATTGACGACTGAATAGACCATAATGGAAAGTTGCCAGCGCCACCACATGAACTAAGTAAGATGTGTCTGCGCATGCGCTACCGCAAGGTCAAGTGTGTGATACCTCGACGCGGGAACCATTCCCGGCAGCTGTCTCTTGTTAAATTACGAAGTTTTGTTTTGAAATTACAACAGATATGGTTATTGGAAATACAAGCTGATAGAGGTCATTGGTCTTGCAAAAGGTGTAGATTATTTGAGTGTAAACGTAATACACTAACATTTCTCCTATTATTTATTAAATAAATTTACAAAATGCCTAAATCTGCTACTAAGACCATGGAGGAGGAGCGGCTATCACACGGACTAAAACCGACCTCGCTGGCTCGGTCGGTTTTAGTACCAAACGAGAGCGCTAGTCATTTCTGTTTTGGTCTATTGACTTAAAGACTGAATATTATTTTATTTTTCTGACAATGTTTATGCTGCTTTTATATTTATTTAATCAAATTTTGTTTGTACCACTGCACATACCTATTATAATTAAATGGCTGTGAAGAATATTTTGTTTATAAAGGCCGTTTTACATAACACGCGTTTCGCGTTTTTTTTATTGGCCCATCAAAACCACTGAAAATTTCGCCGCATGCGTTTTATTTTTAAGCCACCTTATCTCGATTGTCGGGAGGTATTTTCAGTACCGCGCGTGGCGACAATGACGTTACTATACGTAAACTATATAATAAACTATAAAATAACTGCTAAATAATACTATAATGTTAATAATTGCTTACCAGTGCATATAATTCCATCTAATAATATCTAATAACACCCACATTGTTACTAACAACAATAATAAATTTATATCAACATTCTGTTTTCGACGGCCTCTTCTAGGCGTCATAAAAAAAGAAAAAGACGCGAAACGCAAAACGCGTGTTATGTGAAAGGGGCTTAAGTGTGTAGCCTTCCTGTTCAAGTTTCCCATTTAAATAATCACAATCTTATGTTTTTAATTTTGCTAAATAGGTGCTAAATTTTAATTAATTAATGCTACAAATCGCAAAATTCGCAATAATTAATGCTAAATAATTGATAAATTAGTGCTAAAAAAATGCATCTCTAGTCATATGTCTTACTACATATTATATGTTGGATGTACCTACAACTCTTAGCCATTCCTTTCTCTGTATGTGCCAACCACCACCTACTAGATCTTTCCCCCTCCCCTCCCCTCCCTTCCCTTCCCTTCCCTGCCGTAGCACTGGCTGATGAACCAATGCTATTTGAAAAACAACATTTAGTTCATAAATCCGCCAACAGATGTCTCACGGGGACTCACATAGACTACTTTACCGACATTTCAGCCTGCTCTTAGCTCTATTTTCATAAAGGGCGGTGAATTTTCAAAATTCAAAATGTCAATAGTTCGATTTCTAATAAAGAACAAGTTAAGTATTTTCAGTTACTGACGATAATAATCCATATTACCTATTATTATTATATATTTGTGATTAAAAACAATGCTGAAATGCAAAAGGAAAGATGTAAGACATTGTATAGTGCCAGGATGTGATTATTTACATCCAGAAGAAGAAATTGTCAGGTCTTGGCATGAATCGCCCAGCGATAATGACCGAAGAAAACTTTGGGTTCATGGAATATTTGTGGACATTGAACTAAGTTATAGCAAAGATAATTGTTATAGTGGCGAATAATATGAATAACCACTCACTCACTCATTTGACATTTGTAAAAATTGATGTCCATGACACAGCTGTCTGTTCAATTCAAATAGTTCCTTTAGTTCCTTTCTCTGCCACCTCGCCACTGACAGCGCTCGGGAACTCACATGTCGGTAAAGAAGAGAGAAGAGCGCCATATTTAAATTTCATTAGATACCTCTGAGTTGCCAGGCAGTGAACAGGGAAGGGAGGGGAGGGGGAAAGATCTAGTAGGTGGTGGTGCCAACTAATTGTAAACTTTTCTTAAATATAGATTTTATAAAAAAAATGTTCATTGGCAGTTCTACATCAATGACTTGATGCCAGGTTGTACAACGTCCCTGTAAAGTTAGCGTAGCGGTAGGATTTATTGGTTGAAACCTCGGTTGAAACTGCTTGAAGAATCGATGAAACACAGCCATGTAGACTGCTGAGTGAATTTTATCTTACTTATCAGAACATTGTACAACCCTGGTACTATTACAAGTGAATGATGATTGTAAGGTACACAACAGGAATGCAGGTTCCAAGTAGAGGTCTCACCGTGTGATCTGCTCCTGGATCGCCTCCGTGTTGGCCTCGGCGAACAAGTAGAGGAGCGTGCAGCTGAAGTAGTGCGTGTGGCTGTTGGGATAGCGCAGCTGGTTGGCGATTGCGTTCAAGAACAGATAGCGTCCTGACGGAAAGAACAAACAACAAGAATGAGAGAGTGCACCTGGAGGGGAATAAGCACAAATAATATAATTATGCTCTTTTAGAAGACTGAATTCAAACTATGAGTAATTGAAGAAAATAATTAAATAGGTCGAAAATCCATTCAAGTTTAACCCCTCAAGCCGGTACTAAAATGTTAGGCGCTGGAGCCGTCAGGCGGTAGTTATTTTCCTGTGGGTTCCACAATTTCTCAACATTTCCATCATCACTTTGGTCACTCTCTCATGCACTGTCACTCTCCCCACTATCACTGTAATCACTATCATATTTATCATTACGAGTAACATTTCCCGATGGGTCGTCTTCTTCATCAGAATCTTGAAAAAAAGCATTTATGTCAACACCTGACAGTCGCTTCAGACGCCATTTTGCAGACGGAAGAATCGTATTTATCTTATATTTTAATTCAGACGGCTATGAGTGATTCTAAAAATATTCAATGCTGCCAACTGGCAACACTAAACCACCAGAAATCATAAGTTCCAAATAGTTCACCAAAGTCCCGAGAGATGACACTACTAGTACTGTTTGAACATACTAGGAAAACGCTCAGTGTAACGCGTTGATGAGCGAGCACAGAACATGCAACATCCGCATAGTAACGATGCACGACACGGCACAAGACGATTTTCTCTGCAATTTTTTAATTTCCATAATACTCTGGATGAATAACAGATCCATTGTGTCGTGAAGTCTTACCTACATACCTTCTCCAGAAATCTCTTGTGACATCCCATACTAAACTCGTAAAATTACAATTAATACTTGACTGATTGGGCTTACAATATGTAAAATTTAATATTAAAAGTTGGTCTTGATCACCATGCAAAATTTGAACTTAATGTGAACATTTTTATTGTCGACCAATCAGAAGACATTATTTAAACTTAAACCAATTAGAGGATTTGGCCTTCGTACTGCATCCGATTTTATGCGCTAGCCCAAAAATGCTTTCATTTTACTGTACATTGTGGATAGCTTGGCTGCTCTACAGGCCTTGCCTTGGAACAGAAGCTTAAAGAAGGCAGGGATGACAATTTAGTATACATTTTTCAAGATTATGGAAAAAAATGACCTTAAATGACAAAACTTTTGAAAATAACGACAGATTAGACTGAAAATTGGCAAAAATATCTAAAATGTTGGTACCAATGACCACGCGAAGTTTCAAGTTGATCGGTCAATCTGTTCTAGTTTAAATTACAAAAATCACCGTAAAAATGGTTTCAAATTTGAACCAATGGGAGGATTTAGCTGAAATTTATTATGATTGGGTAAATTGTTGGTTGAAATGACTTTGCTAAATTTCAAATTGATCGGAACAACCAATCGAAAGATATTTTTTTTAAAATTTGAACCAATCACAGGAGCCCGTTCAAAAACGATCCCAGGGACCTCATAGATTACGTTAGTATGTGTACAAAATTTCAGATCGATTGCTTGAGCGGTTTGACCTGGGCTGTGTCCACACAAAAAAAAAAAAAAAAAAAAAACACACAGAGAAAGTGCCATAAGAGTACCGTGGTGACGCTCGCTACGCTCGCTCAAATATTCCACAGGACGTATATGTCACGTCGAACCGCCTGAGGGACGAAATTTAGAGGGCGTACGGAGTACGTCGAACCGGCTTGAGGGGTTAAATCAATACGAGGGAAGAACACATATTTTTAATTTAGCGGTGGTGATTAAAGCCGCACTGATCTGCATGGAGATGGAAGAATGACTATCGTGATGATCGGGAAACGATGATGAAAAGAAGATACTAAGCATGGTCAAAGCATGTTATGTAGTACTTAGGCCGGGTTGCACCAACTTTGGATTAGCTAACTATCGATAGTTAGTGGGTAAATAGCCAATGAATCCATTTGGCGCGAATTCCACAGCCAATAAGTTTCACCAAATTCCACTTACCATTGATAGTTAACTCAATCCAATGTTGGTCCTACTCTACGTCACTACAAGTTCTACTACTAGTACTACTACTACTACTAGTTAGACACTAGTTAAGTCACTACAAATTGAGCGTTATTAAAGACAACACGACATTATACCTTCGGTGTCGAGGTCCACGGCCAGGTTCTGGAAGATGTCCATGTGCGAGGAGTGTGCGATGGTCGACATGTTGGGCGTGAGCCCCTTGTTGCGGATGTAGTTGATGGCCTGCGTGCCGACATAGAGCACCAGCGAGTTCATGAGCGGGATGTTGTAGCGCAGGCCCGGCTCGTTGGAAACCTGCAGGTTCCCGCGGAGGTCCGATAGGAACGTCACCGGGGCGCGCAGCTTCAGGTAGGAGTCCAGCTCCTTCTTGAAGGTCACCGGTTGCAGCATGGAGGTGAAGTTGGTCAGCACGCGTGGGGCGGTCGCAATCTCCGGTAGCATGTCCACCTATTAACACGAGATCATCAAACACTTGCATACGCTTAGAAATCTGGGTACTTACTACCTTATTTATACCTATTTAGTATTTTTTATCTTATTTTGACCTACAGTGGAACCTCTTTAGTACGTTTCTCAATAATACGTTTTTCTCCTTAGTAAATTTTTTTAAAAAGGTCCATTCCCCATAAGAACACATGTTAAATTGTTTCATTGGTACGTTTTTCCCTTTAGTACGTTTTTTTCTTCACTCCCTTGAAAAACGTACTAAAGAGGTTCCACTGTAATTCATTTTACTGTCACTATGATAGCATTACACCAAAATGAATTCGGTCGAAAGGAGACAAAAAAGATATAGAAAATGTACCCTGGTTTGTTCCAACTTCGGTTTTTTCATAGATCTTACAAATTACGGTTTTATGTAATATTTTATTCTTTCGAGGACAATAAATCACTGTAACATCAAGCAATAAAAGCTCATTAAATGTAGAACTTTTTAATAAACAATGAAATTGCCCATTAAACGTTTTGAAGGTACTCAAGTTTCCCTTGTTTTCCAAAATAGCAGATACACACAATTTTGAAAGATTTTTACTGTACTGATTTTACTGATTTTAACATTTAGAAAATATCCCAGCTACATTTTTTATGTCTGGGTCAATTATAATTCTCTGAACTGATATAAATTTTAACTTTGAATTTGATATGGGATAATCCCTTGAAAAAAATCACAACAATGTTTTGTTTAAACCATAGTGAGTTTGGGGAGATTCTCCTTGTGTCTGACCTTGAGATTGGGCGTGAAGGGGTCCGGAAGGCGCATGTTGCGAGGGAAGGCCGACAGAATCAGGTTGCGCATCTGGATGCAGTTGGGCGGGATGACGTCGCAGAAGCCGTAGTGGTAGTCGCACAGGAACTCCGGGAAGTCGTGCAGCAGGACCAGAAGCACGCGCAGAGTGCCCTGGTGGTGACACACAATCCAGCGGGATTATTCTCCAGTTCAATCCGTCAACGAAAACGTTCAACTTATGTAGATGTAATCACAAAAAGTAGCATTTTGGTTAAATAAAATGCAGTATATAAATTTAAGCAGATTTCATGGGTTGTGATTTGTGAATAGTACATATTTATATTGAATAGCTATGTATATCATGAGAAATGTTGTGCTGCAGTACATTCGACACGGAATTTTCAGCAACGAGAAATCTAGTTTTTGTTTGGAATTCCTATTTTCAACGCTAATTTTGGCAAAATTTCTGGCACTACCTCCATTCCACCCCATATCAATAGAGGAGCAAGGAAAAACCACGTTTCTGAGTTGTATACAGCATTTTATTGACGATTGTATTTTGGCATTTGCCCCCAGGCGCTGAAAGGTCCTGTCCGAATGGAGTATAGCTGTGTGTGAAATGCCTGCAAGTCCCACTGACCTTGTAGAGAAGCTGCACGGGCTTGGCCAGCTCCGCGTTGCGCAGGAACGGCGCGAGGAACTTGAACAGGTCGATGTGCAGCTGGGCGTACATGCCCCAGCCCTTCTGCTGCGGCGTGAGCGCCAGCATGCGGCCGATGAAGACGCGGTGGGAGACCAGCTCCAGCCAGGCGTAGGCGAAGCCGGGCGACTTGGCCGGGCACAGGATGTGCAGCGTGTGGCAGAACGCTGTCAGCACCTGGAACACACTCGCGTTATAACACACATTCCACTGCACACGGAGCAGCTCGTTCACACTATAGGCTCTCTAGTTACTACATATTTGTGATGGAAATTTAATACCAAATAACATATTTCAATGTACACTTGGAACAACTAAATTAATCGAACAGGAAATCTAATTTATTGAAAAATGTTAGATCGCACCATCAGAAGTCAGTCCAAGCAATCTCCTTGTCTCACTCTAGTAGGTGACCTCTTATTTCAATGATAATAACAAACATTGATTGTTACGGAACATGACTAGCAGTCATTCAAATTTGTGCACCGGATAAATTTTAGTTGTGTCAAGTGTACCTATTCAATTTAAAGTGAATATGAGTTTTCTTTTACTACTGACTCTGATTGGTATCATTGAACAGAGCAATTTTGGTATTAGAAAAAGACATAAGCAGATGTGTAGTAGTAACTAAAACTAGGAAAACGCTCGGTGTAACGCGTTGATGAGCAAGCACCGACACGCACGACATCGCCAATCAAGCACGATCCATTCAATCAAAGATAGCTAACTATACATTATTTATTACCAATTATCCTTGCAACTTTTCATAGACACTCTGGATCAATTAAATAACAGATTATTGTACTGATATTTTTCCATCAATCTCTTTGGACAAATATTCAAACACTTAAAACAGCAATAAGTCTGTAAATTCTTGACCGATTGGGCTGGAAATGTGTAAAATATGATGCTATCTAGTCAAAACGTTGTTTTCATAACTGTGAAACACAATCCATATCGTAAAAAAATTATTTTAGATAAGGTATACCTATACCTATGTATATGAAATACCTACATTACATTTTAACTACATTATGTATTGCAATATGATCCACTAATAAAATAATCTGTCTTACATTGATATTGAGAATAGCCATCTATAAACTTTGCTTTGCTTCATAGAGCAACCCAGAATGCAGTGGAATTTCCGTTTTGAAATGTAATTTCTGACAGTTATTAAAACTGTCAATAAGTGAATCTATGTTCTTGACTGGTAGGGCTGAAAATTTGTAAAATAAGAGACAATGTTGGTCTGAACGACCATGCAAAATATGAGTTTGATTGATCAGATTAATCGAAGACCATTTGATAGGTCAAATGGTGGTGTGGCTACAGGCCATTATAAATTAAGCTTACAAGTGTCAGTAAAATGTATTTTTCTTTTTAAGTTCATTACAGATTACAGATTTGTAAAATAACACTTATAATGCTGATACCAATGGCCATGCAAAATATGGTGATGATCGGTTAACCGATTCCAGCTTTACTGCACACAGAGTTGCGTTTCTTTCACATTGCCAAGCTAGTATACGTACAACTTTAATCAAGATTCTGATAAAAGTAATAGATCGATTTTGCTGGAAATTAATAGCCTTCTGCAGTGGATAGTAATGAATATTTTGTGAAAAAAATTGGCCAGATCCTTTACTTTGTTTACAACTTAATGCGAAAAGCACAAATACACAAAAAAAAAACAGATATTTGTGCCATTAGTTTCAAGTGGAGATACTCGCTCCGCTCGCTTGATAAGCATCAGACAATCTGTGGACTGGAAAAGGTTTATTTTATTTTCAGTCCCTTCCATCCACCTGCGTGCGCACAATGCCACAATGCACAACCGTCTCTTTCTTAGGTTGAGCTCACTTAATTAAGGGTTCACAAAGTACTGGTTTTACAAGAAAAGTAAAATCCACAAGTCGCCTTGGTACTTTATAATATTTTTTCCTTGTGAATCCATCCCAGGTAATCCAAGTATAAAATTTGTGTAGCAACTAGCAACGTGTGGAGAAGACGATCTCACCTGGTAGTTGACGGCTTCCAGCACCGGCTCGGGCGCGTTGAGCTCGAGGAAGAGCATGATGAAGATGCGATGGTACGGCAGCTGCTGGAACTCCTGTCCTCTCAGCTCGTGGTCTTGCAGCAGCACGCCGGCCACGATCCCCACCACCTGGACAGTCACACGGCTCCGTTAACAACACGCTACGCAGAGCAATACATGATATGACGTAGGTATATCAATCATACAGAAAGAATGACTAGAACTGGGGTTTTTCACCAAAAAACTAAAAGAAAAACTATTTATCAAGACAAAAATTTTCAAACTTTCAGTTCATAGTTTACACGTGATGTCAGCTCATTGTTGCCTGCCACCATCTTGATGGCACACAGAATAGCTGTGTAGCTCTGCTTTTCTTTTTTGATGATATTTTATAAATTATAGTTAAAGGCTCCGGAGATATTTTTAGAACGAAGAGGAATCACTCACATCTAGTGGAGCGGTCGCTCCACCCAGCCAAGTCGTACTGTACACTCACACTCACTCAACATACCGTAAATGCCTAATAAACTAAGGAGCAGACCAAACACTTTTACTGTAAGCAACAACATGGCATTTTCGGCCTACTGGATCTCAAAATTGAAAAATATCACATTGTTGCGAAATATCTTAATTTCGAGCTTTGGCCCACCCTACCCCATATACCAAATTTGGGAACAACAGGTTATGCCACCGTTATGTTATGCTGTCACCGCCACAGCCTAAACGGCAAAACCGATCGATCTGAAATTTTTACCACATGTGCACTTTTGGCGACTGAGGTGCCTTTTTATAAAACCAACTGGAAGCCGCCATTTTAAAAACCGGAAGTGATGCCATATCTCAAAAACGGCTGGACCGATTGGAACGATGCTTTCGCAATTCCTCATGGAATATCACTTTAAGCTAATATTTAGTACCAAACACAATTTTTCTTAGTAACCAATTCGGTAATTGCGTACTTTTTTAAAAGAATTAGTCATTTTTGCTCCGATATGTATTACAAGTTGTGTAAATAAACTAAAAAAATGAGTGATATCCCCATAAAAAAACACTCCGTGTAAAAATACCAGTCAAGTCCCTTCAACTATAAAAAAAATAGAAGAAATCTAAAAATTCAGCACTGAAAAGAAGTGATATCAAAAAATGGGCCAAGTCAAAACTTAATTTTAAAAACCAAATTATACTTGGCGCATCGTTTTTAAGGGCATTATAGGTATATTATATAATATATTAAGGTACATTTGATTTTTGGCAAATACTTCTATACTATTTATATACACGATGCGCCAAGTATATTTTGGTTTTTAAAATTAAGTTTTGACTTGGCCCATTTTTTGATATCACTTCTTTTCAGTGCTGAATTTTTAGATTTCTTCTATTTTTTTTATAGTTGAAGGGACTTGGCTGGTATTTTTACACGGAGTGTTTTTTATGGGGATTACAAAAATACATCGATTTACCTCAATAAAGTTATAATCTGACCCATCAACGTGCCAACAAAATGTCCGTCCTCAGGTTGAAAATTCAATAATTTTGCATTTGTGATTGATATAAAACAAAAGAAGTTAGTGCAAGCTATGAATACAATTTTAATTTTATTTTGAACTCTATGGGCTATATCTACTGGAAACAACTGTCTTCAAATCCAAAATCAATTGCCAATTTATTCGAGGCTCCAAAATATGAAACAAATACATAACAACATGCGAGGTGTACATAAAGGTACGTTTACAGTTCGGCGTTCGACGCTCAGCGCTAGCGCTGAAAGATGAATATGGTTTATCTTTGACCTTGAACGCCAGCGCTCGGCATTGGCCAATCAGGAGGCTCAACGTCGAGCGCTGAACGTCGAACTGTAAACGTACCTAAACTCTTAAATATGTAGCATTATGTAGCATTATGTAGCATTGTAGCATGCCGCACTTGTAGCATTATTTGTTACAATTGCACCTGCTCGAAAGCCTCACCTTGTTGAGCAAGTTGATCTTGGTGTTGGTGTTGCTGGCATCACCCGAGTGCTTCACAAGCAAGGCAATCAGCCGCACGAACGCGTCCAATGTGTGGAAACACTGCAACAGAGAGCATCGGTATCATTACCGACGGATGCCTTCACACAGTTCAACATCCAAATCATTCACAACACAATGTCTCACTAAAAATAGTTACATTTTGTAATAGACTAGACAGACACTTTACATTTTCAAAAACAATTGCTGTCGATCTACAAGATTGATGTTCAATTCAAGAACACAACCAGATTTACAAACAAAACATTTTGTGAGAAGCATATATTATAGATATACCGGGTGGCGCAAAAAAAAAAATCCCCCTGATTGAGAGGTCACTATATCGAAACTATTATATATAGGATTCTGAAATTTGTACACATATTAGAAAACATACCAAAATTTAATATGTGCAAGTTTCAAGAACATAACTATTGTAGGAAAAAAGTTACAGCTGTTCAAATTTGGTTGTCAAAAAATTGATAAAACGGAGCTCAAATAGCGCGCGTTGAGAAAACTTCCAATGGCCGGGACGCTGTTTCTTCAAAACTACGTACGATAACAAGCTGAAAATTTCAAATTATATTCAAAATAGATTAAGATCGATTGTGTAAACATTTCAATCAATTTTTATGAATGGAACGAAAATTATGGAATCTTGAAGTTGAGCTTGAAAACAGGATAGTGGGAAAAGAATCTCTTTTATAACGTGTGTAATAAAAGTTCTTCATTTTCTGATTTTACGCTCAACTTCAAGATTCCATAATTTTCGTTCCATTCATTCAAATCGACTGATATTTTTACACAATCGATCCTAATATATTTTTGTGATGTTCTGATGAGTGGAGTGAGTAAACGTGAGGGATGGCAGAGATGTACTAAGATGATGATTGATTACAATAGAGTGTTTATTGAATGTCTGTTGTGTAGAGAGGCTAGGCAGAGACTGTCCTGGGTAGAGGAAGTAGGGTGGTTGGTGGTGGTGTGGTGCATGATGGGAGCTGGGCTAAAGGAAGTGATGCAAAGGGGTGTGATCAAGATGGCGGGAAGGGTGTTGAGAAGGCAGTGGGGAAAGTAAGGTTAGGTAGGACATCACATCCTCCTCCTCTTTAAAGAGAATGTGGCAGGAATGTACAAAATGCAAGAGACTGGAATATGACAAAATACATTAGTGACAAATTATGAAAGAACAAAATCGTGAAGACGAGCAGGCGCTGTCCGGGTCCTTCGAGGTTGTAGTCGGCTCGGTCCCGGGTCCTCGGCTGGTTCAGCGGGTTGAGCTGCGATGATCGGCTCCTCGACAGCGGCTGGAGAGACCGGCTCGGGACTGCTAGTCGGCGGCGTATCGTAGTAGTCGTCCGGCGGTGGTCGGGCCTTGCGCTGGGGAATCGTTTCTCGTCTTGGCGTCAGTGGTGGAGTGAAGACGTATTTCTTGAAATGCGATGCATTTCTGGTGATCATTTGCGTTCCCCGTTGTGCCGTAATTTGCTTTCCCTTTACTCCGGTGATGGTGAAAGGGTTGGGTTCGTAGATGGTCGGTAACTTTGCTTTTGCCGTGGCTAGTGTTTCCTCTTCGCTGGAGCTGTTGTCTGAACTGTATTCTTTCGGCTGTCTGGTTTTCACTTTCATCGTACCTGGTTTCGCTTGTGTCATTGTGGTTGTTTGTCTTGCGTACTCGCTGGAGTGTAGCTCGGGATTGATCTTGGGACTCGTGAATGACTTCTTCTTGAGCGGAATTCGTTGATGTTCTTTGAGCAATTCACGGATGCCTGGTGCTCCCTCGGGCAAAGGACTCGCTTTTGATTTCTTCTGGAATGCTTGGGCTAGGAGTTTGTCTTGTGTTAGCAGAAAGTCGTAGACTAGTGACTCTAGGATGGTTTCCTCTGGATCCGTAGCTTGGGCGACTGAGATGATCCCTAGTGCGATTGAGTCTGAGCAGCAGAGCAGGGTTGTTGCGTTTCCTCGAATGACGTAGATGATAGAGTCGACTGTGTGGTTGTTGTATTTCAGCGTGGTTGTGAAACAGCCAATCACGTCGAGACTCTTGTTGCTCCCGTAGGGTAAAATCTTAGTGTCGGTCTTCCTGAGGGGACAGCGCTGCTTGAGGGTACTATGCGTGGCCTCCGACATGATGGATACTGTCGTGCCCGTGTCTATTAGAACTTTTACTTTGGAGTTGAACATTGTGATGTTGGCCGTTATTCGACTGTCACCGTGTATCGCGTTTACGTCAGCAGTGAGGTGCATCGACTCTTCGGAGCTGGAACCGGAGTAGTGTTGGGCGTCTTGCGGAGCGTTGTTGGCAGCATTCGCCCGTTCTCTTCCTGGTTGGTGGCTCGATTGACACACTTTTGCGTAGTGGTCCATCTTGCCGCACTTATTGCATTGTTGGTTGCGGGCTGGGCAGCGGCTTTGACCGCCCTCGTGTGGCCACGCGCCTCCGCAGTGCCAGCATGACTGCTGTGATTGAGAGTGATGGTGTTGCGATTGGTTGTTTAAATGTGTGCTGTGCCTGCGGTGTGGCGGTTTCTCGTAGGTGTTGTGATTGTTTCCATACCTTCGATTGGTTGCGTTGGCTACTTGGACTTCCTGTACCTCGCGCTCTAGGAGTGTGGCCTGCTGCTCGGTCAGCTCGTGGAGACGTCCTTCTGCGAGCAGCGCGTCCAGTGTGGCGTCTGCGTGTCGCAGAGCGTACCGGCGTAGTCTTGGGGTCGTGTGCAGGATTAGCTGTGTCTTGATTTCACGGGCCTGGTCATGGAAGCGGCACGTCGAGGCGAGCTTCACCAGCCGGATGTGGAAGGAGTCAAGGGACTCTCCCTCCAGCGGTCGGGCCTGGCGAAAGTGGAGTAGCTCCACCTCGATGTTGGTGCAGGGCACGAACCTCCTGGCCAGTTTCTCCTTCGCGATAGTGTAGACGTCCGGCTGGGCTGCTCCCACTGCCAGAGCGATGTCTGGTTCCGGAAGAGTGTCGAAGATGTCGTGCACCTCCTCCCCAGCGCATGTGAGGAGAAGGGCACGCTTCCGGCCCGCAGCTGTGATGTCGTGTGCTTCTAGATAGGTGTCGAATCGGGACACCCAACGTCGCCATGCCTCGCCAAGGTTTGCCTTGTGGTCACACACGCTGAAGTGTGGGTAGCTTGTGATGTTTTGAGCCATCACGTGTGAATCTCTTAACCTCACTTTTGATTAGGTACACGTTTCACTCACTGTTTAATTCTTCTGCTGATAGAGTTCTAGAGCTGCTTTTTTTTATCTCATCCTCGTCACCATTGTGATGTTCTGATGAGTGGAGTGAGTAAACGTGAGGGATGTCAGAGATGTACTAAGATGACGATTGATTACAATATAGAGTGTTTATTGAATGTCTGTTGTGTAGAGAGGCTAGGCTGACTGTGCTGGGGAGAGGAAGTAGGGTGGTTGGTCACTGGTGGTGGTGTGGTGCATGATGGGAGCTTTGCTAAAGGAAGTGATGCAAAGGGGTGTGATCAAGATGGCGGGAAGGGTGTTGAGAAGGCAGTGGGGAAAGTAAGGTTAGGTAGGACATCACAATTTTCAATATAATTTAAAATTTTCAGCTTGATATCATAAGTAGTTTTGAAGAAACAGCGTCCCGGCCATTGGAAGTTTTCTCGACGCGCGCTATTTGAGCTCCGTGTAATCAATTTTTTGACAACCAAATTTGAACAGCTGTAACTTTTTTCCTACAATACCGTATTAACTCGTGTATAAGACGCAATTATATGTCAATATTTTGATTCTGAAAACAGCCCTGCGTCTTATACACGCATACCAAGCTTTTTTCCCAGTAAATCCAAGGTGGATGTTTGTAAACAGAGCTGTGGTAGACTGCCACATGTTGTCTATCTCTGCCTTTCCCTCTCACTCTGTCTGGACTACTCATACTGTGTCTAGACACAACATTATTAACATATTAAATTTGTGCAACAAAATAAAATGTTTTCCCTTGCATTTAGATCAGGAGACAAAATATATGTTTACGTCTGAAAAACATTGCTCTGACAGACATAAAATAGACTAAACACTGTTGAATGGCGATCTTAATGGAAGGGGAGGAGAGGAGTTGGGTTTGTTTTGGAATGCAGAGGAAAGGCAGGTGCATGCCTCTTAGAGCAAGCAACAGCTGCTGGGAAGAGACTCCCCTCCCCCCTTTCTCAGAAGCAGGAAATTACTGTTTGTTTACAACAAGTTGGCAGTGATTTTCATTCAAATAGCTCAGTTAGCTGAAAAACCAACATTTAGATGGATATCATGTATAAGACACACAATGTTTTTCATCATTTTACTGCGTCTTATACACGCATGCTAAGTGTTTTCTTAAAATAGACTTCTCAAAACAAGGGTGCGTCTTATACACGAGTGCGTCTTATACACGAGTTAATACGGTAGTAATGTTTTTGAAACTTGCACATATTACATTTTGGTATGTTTTCTAATATGCGTACACATTTCAGAATCCTATCTATAATTGTTTCGATATAGTGACCTCTCAATCAGGGGATTTTTTTTTGCGCCACCTGGTATATGAAAAGATTAGATTAGATTAGTGTTGTTTAATGGTGCGTCGACAACTAGGTACATAATATATATTTTTTTGTTGTTCATCAAGGGAGGTCATCAGGAGGGGTCGACCAAAGGGGCCTGGGGCCCGGGGGAGTCCAGCAGTGGTGGGAAGGCCAGGCCAGAATGGGGATGAACCGGGGGGCTGGAGGGTTCGGGCCGGTTGGACTCGATTCAGGGGACGTCCGCCTCGAGGGAAGAGGCTGGCCCAAAGGGACAAAAAATTCGAGTGAGGAACCCTTACACATAAGCATATGTTTGCTGGCTTAGCTACAGTGGATCATTGCATGAATATCTATGTAATGATCTGTTTATTTAAACTTTTTTAAATAAAATATAAGAATAAGCAATATGAATTTTGACCTATGGGGATTTCAAAAACCACCCTGATAGAAGTGACTGCAATCTTGTGTTCTACCTTGGCTCTGATGTGAGTGGGTGAGGTGGAGGTCTCCAGCAGCGAGCGGTAGCACAGGTCCACGCACATCTGCGTGCTGAGGCGGAAGAAGCGCGTGATGAGGTCGTCGGTCTTCAGGATGCCGTGGCCGTTCATCTGCTGCACGAACACGCTGAAGGCGCGCGTCGGGTCGCGGCTCGAGGTCGGCGAGTGGTAGATCGTGACCCACTCGCGCAGCAGGAACTCCGTCTTGCCGAGCAGCTCGGGCGGGTCGTCGTACTCGCGAGCCTGAGAACATCGCAGCCACTTCACTTAATACCAACTTAACCCATTCAGCCTCTACCGAGCCAGTGATTCAGGAGGGCTGAAAGATGCAACCTCGAGTCTTGGTTCTATAGGTTCTATTGGTTCGAGTCTTGATAGTTGATATTCCATTTTGTATGCAGTCAAATAATTGCCATTTAATAATTTATAGTAGAGAAAGTACAATTATTTGTACGTTTCTTGTGACAAAAGAAACTTGTGCAAGCTTTAAATTTATGCTTTAAACTAGAGATGGGCCGATTCCGATTCTCGCGATTCCACTGATTCCAGTGGATTCGGAAGAATCACGATTCTCCGATTCCTGTCCATATTTTAGCGATTCCGATTCTTTTTGAAAATCCCGCCCTTTTAGCTTGATATTTTAGGTTAAAAACATCGCCAAAGCACAATTCCTTGTATTACAACTTACTTTCCAACAAAATTAAAGATCTAACACATTAAAAATACATTAACCCTTTCGGGTCTCATTACTGTAGCGCTCCACAGGTCGGACTTAAAATGGGCCTATAGCAGGTGAATTTTACCTCCATGAAGATGAGAGTGATAGTGGGACTTATACTCTTTGTTTTCATTACAATTTTATTTTATATTCACATTAACATATGTACAAACACTTCTGATACGTTTTGTGTCCAGTTAATTATTTATTTTATATAGAAAGAAATATAAATAAACAGTTCCAACTTGTTGCGTATTTGCCGCCATCCCTACCCAGCTCATTATTTACTAGAATCATGGTCACTAATGGTTGCCATCACTATCACAATCACTTACAATATCTTCCTTGAATTTCCCACTATCATTTTCATCTTCACTAAATTAATAATTGCTACTAGAATCGTCAAAAACTTCCTCCAAATTATTGCTGCACATTCCTTTCCTATAGGTAGACGCCATATTGGATTACTAGCAAAGAAATATTTCGACTTGGTTTGTCAACTTTTTCATGGAATAGGAACAAATAGAAGGCTGTGTGACTCGATTGCTCAGTAGATAAAATAGTGCTTTACTTGTTTATATTGCTGATCGATAGCGCCACTTGTACGAAAATTGTTTAGAAGCTATACAAAGTGATGTCGGACCTGTTCCGACATACGGCAAGAACGGCAAAATAAAAATGTCGGAACCATTCCGACTTTCGGCCTAAAAGGGTTAAATGTTGTTTTCTTACCACTTTATTGATTTTTTAATTACTTACCCGAGGGCAAAATACAAAGGGTGATAAATACAGTGAGGTTTGTAGGTATTTGTGAAGAATCGGAATCGGAATAGCAAGAATCGGTATCGGAATCGGAATCGTGAAATTTTGAAATCGGCCCATCTCTACTTTAAACAATTATGTGCAAAGAGACATGGCGACAGCATTGTCACCGGTGGTATGACAGTTCGTAGAAGCATTCTCTACCTTCATTCCATTCTCCTCGGAGATCTCTAACCCTCATCTGTGTGTTGTGTCTAATGTCCGTCCGTCCGATCGGGTAGCTCAGTTGGTAGAGCTCTCGCCCGGCAAGTGAGAGGTCCCGGGTTCGAGCTCCGGTTCGGTCGGATATTTTGTACAACACACATCCCTTCACATCATCTTGACTCCATGGAATTTTTCCAAAGAAACCTACATTCTCATCATTCGAGCTGAAAAGCAACTCGTTCAGTCGAGTAAAAGAGGGTTGCGCACGCAAGTGCAAAGAGACATGGTGACAGCATCGTCACCGGTGGTATGACAGTTCGTAGAAACATTCTCTACCTTCATTCCATTCTCCTCGAGATCTCTAGCCCTCATCAGTGTGCTGTGTCTAATGTCCGTCCGTCCGATCGGGTAGCTCAGTTGGTAGAGCTCTCGCCCGACAAGTGAGAGGTCCCGGGTTCGAGCCCCGGTTCGGTCGGATATTTTTCACAACACACATCCCTTCATATCAAACAATTATTTTGTTATCAACCTGCCATGTTGTAATCATGAGTAGGAGTAGATAGAAATTAGTGAACAATTATTAACAAGGCGATAGTGGTCCCAGAGTTTATAAGAAGTTGGCAACACAAACAAGTTACTGGTCTGTGGTGGCTCAAAACCCTATGAGTAGACATCTCTATCAGATTGCAGGACCTGTCTGTCATGAGGCAGTTGTTTGGTACTCACCCGCACTTGCAGAATGCCGGAGTGGATGTGAGCCGTGGGTCCTCCCTGAGCTCGGTCCACCATGAGGCTGCTGTCATGGTTCGATCTCAACATCTCCAGCATGGCCGACAGCCTGCCGAGAGCAAACACGTTCATTCAACAAACACTCTCAGAAGGGCTATTCTAAATTTCCTTGTTGTCTCGTTTCACTTGATACGGTCTCACTGCTATCTATTTAGCATGGTAAGGACGTCGTATCAATTGATACGAGACGACAAGGGAATTTAGAATAACCCCCCAGATGAGAATCAGTCTGGAAGTTATTAGTTCCAAAATGTTACATAAAAAGAATAGTATGCACACCCTGAACCAAGTGAAAATCTATCAATAAACTTGAAAGTTTTCTATGAAATGACTTTCAACAATTAGCAACAAAAATGTAGTATAACTGCAAAATTCATACCCACCTAAAGATGCTCACTGGATCTCTATCAAATGTAGGTAATCTGAGGTAGATTCTGCCCTTCATCCACATAGTCTCCGAATAATATCCACATGAGTATTACCGAATGAGAAACTCTTTATTCCTTAGATTATAGTTTTATTCTTCAAAAGCTATTGTTACCATGAAAGTGGTATCTTGCAAAACATACAACAGGAGAGAAAAGAGGGTAGGTACCATGTATTTATTTTGAGATAAAAATTGAAACGACATCCGTGTAAAATGCCGCCAGTCTGTTCACAGCCGAGTGCAAGGACTGTGGAAGCGGTCGGGTCTCACCTCTGCGGGGGGTCGCGCGAGTGCGCGGCGATGCGCGCCAGCACGTCGACCGTGTTGAACAGGTCGTTCTCCGAGACGTAGGCGTTCTGCCTCTCGTCCACCAGGTAGAGCTGCACGAGCTGCATGGCAAACGCCACCGCCATGTAGTTGAGTCCGCTCTCCATCGAGTGCGCCAGGTGCACGTCGTACTGCGGCAGGTTGACGAGGTGTGAGCGGATCAGGCTGTCCACCGCCTCGATGTTGTAGCGGAACTCCTCGCGGCACTCCATCAGGCAGCGCGTCACCTGCGGAGTAGCGACGTTAATTTTACGCGAAAATATAAATCGGATTCGGAACATTTTGCACCGTTTTTCATGGTTTCTACAATTGTTCTGGTATACTTTTCCACAAATTATTTGATAGTCTTATATTTAAAATAGAATAATCATTAAAAGGTCATAGTTTAGTTGTGATAACACTGTTAATTCAGCACATCACCATTTCCCTTGAACAGAATCTGAGGGAAAGCTCTTTTCAGTTACATTCCTGCATTGGTACCTAACCTACATAGTTGACTCATTCTGAAATCGAAATTTTCCTATTGTGTGCAGGAAATACATTTACATAGGTACAAGCAGATTTTTTATTCTGATGTTGTGAAGTTGATGTTGAATACCTAATTACACAATTAGTCAAAGCAGCATTAGAATACTTTGGACACATGAACTTTTAACCATATTTTGTATTTAATTATTCTGAAATCATACTTGCTAGAAAAAAATCAGCTGACACTTTGCAACAGTAAAACTGTTGTGTGCATTTCGCAAACTGAACTCAACAGACTGCGAGTTGCAGTTCTTAGGTTTGTTAAGCGTCAAGCTAGACGTAAGTAGGTATTGCAAGAGTTGCGCATAGTCGATGACAAGTAAGGTGACGTGTATTACCTGCTTGTTGGTCCACGCCAAGCCGTAAGCCCGCGGGTCTTGCAGGGCCTTGAGCACTCGAAGATGGATGTCTCGGTAGCGGGCCATGAACTCGGGGTCACTCGGCATCTGACTCAAGCCGTCCAGCAGGCCCTCGATGGCCTTCTGCAGCAGTGTCATGGCCGACAAGCCGTCTCGAGCGCGACGAGCCATTACAATCGCCTGGAAAATAAAGCAACATAATTGAAAGGCCGAAAATAAAATAGAAGAAAGTCAAGGAAATGAAGCATTTGTTCGATGTGGATTTTTAGTTCTAATTAACTTCACCTAGACAAACTGTAAGTCTTGCTTTTTAGTTCCAGGAGAAACATCTAAACCCATGTAAACTAAACCCCATAAAAAACACTTTGTGTAAAAATAACAGCCAAGTCTCTTCAACTAAAAAAAAATAATATGAAATCTAAAAATTCTGCACTGAAAAGTAGTGATATCAAAAAATGAGCCAAGTCAAAACTTTATTTGAAAATCAAAAAATACTTGGCGCATCGTGTATATAAATAGCTTGGAAGTATAGGCCAATTATAAAATATACATAAAATATACATATACATAGTAGGGATGTCGGCGGGTACCCGGGCGGTTCCGGGTAATCAATTACTCGGGTAATAAATAATAATCGCGGGTACCAAAAAATAAAAAATAAATAAATAATTTTTTTTTTTTTTTTTTTTTTTTTTTAGAGTGTAGCTGAAGTACATTTGTTTACGCACAGTTATCAGCTGCGTCTCAAGGGGAAGCTCAATGACCTTGCTTGCTATGGGGGGTGAGAGAGGAATGGGGAAGGAGGGGTGAAATCATGTGTCGGGACTCGGGAGTAGGAAGCATGGGAAAAAGGCGTCTGTATTTTTTTTTCAATCACACTGTACCACAGTGAAAAAGTTGAGTCCTGGGTAGAAAGGTTAACAAATTCGTGTTTTCTTATGATTGAACTTGTTAGTTATCAAAAAATGTTATCATGTCCTGTCCTGTTTTCTCAAATTCTTTTCAAGGAAGCACACAGATGGCCCTGAGAGAGGGTCATTTTCTCCTCTCACGCAGCTAAGTGCCACGTGTTTATTTACCTAAACCCCTACCCCCTTACCTAGCCACCCTCCACCAAAAAAAAAAAAAAAAAAAAAAATTAGGGGGGTTCAATTACCTGATTCCGACCCGAGTATTTATGACGGGTACCCGATTCCTGATTTTTGGACCCGCCGACATTCCTAATACACAGTATACCTATAATGCCCTAAAAAAGCGATGCGCCAAGTATTTTTTGATTTTCAAATAAAGTTTTGACTTGGCTCATTTTTTGATATTACTACTTTTCAGTGCAGAATTTTTAGATTTCATATTATTTTTTTTTTAGTTGAAGAGACTTGGCTGTTATTTTTACACGAAGTGTTTTTTATGGGGATATCACTCCTTTTTTTAGTTTATTCTTACAACTTGTGACAATCGAATGAACAATTACTAAGTAAATCCTTTAAAAAAAGCACCCTTTACAATTTAGCTATTTTCATGAAGAATAGCAAAGGTTTCATTCCAATCGGTCAACCAAGTTCCGAGATATGGCAACACTTCGGTTTTCAAAATGGCTGCTGAACTTTCTGCACTGCCACATAGAATTTATAACTATAAATGATGTGTATCAATTTTAACTTTCTGAATATGTATTTATTGTATAGGAGGGGATTATAATAATTAATAAATTTGAATGACATCATTTCCGGTCTCATAAATAGGAAAATTCTTCTTTGAATTCTTGTTGTTCCATAGAGATGGCCTTCCGAATCGTTTGTCGCTAGTTTCATATCGATATGTCAACCAGTTTTTGAGATATGACGTTACTCCTGTTTCAAAATGGCTGCTGAAATCACTGACCCCTTGAATTATAATTTAAAGTGGTCCCACTGCTCCAGCCAAGGTGCTTAGAATTCGCCGTAATTCATACAAATCTCTGATGAAATAATACCTCAAACAACAGCATAAAACAATTATATCTTACCGTATGCTCCAATTATATGTTTTTAATTGAAGTTCCAATTAAACTATCCCAAAATAATTCATATTTGTAGTGCAATGTTGCCAGATTTATAGTAAATTTTACACATTGTACACATTTTCTTTCTTATTTGGACCGTGACCCCATATTTTCAAACGGCAGTCTTATTCTAAAAATTATTATCTTTAATTTGAGACTATTTTCAATAATTTGTCATTCCTCTTCCGGTTTTAGGAGCAATTTAAGGCCAATTTTCCGGGACAATTTCATGTCTTCCTGTGTTATCTTATGGGGGAAAAGATGATCTTCAATCAAGAATATCTAATTATATCATACGGTAAGGGGCAAATATTTTTTGCTAGTTGTATGTAATATGGTTTCATTAATCTTTGGTGTGAATTACAGCAAATTCTCATTCCTATGCCGAAACCATGGAACCACTTTAAACAAGATTACATTTTATTATAATCTGTCACAAATAGTATATGTATTGCAACAAAATGTAAATTTGTGAGATTTTTAAATATGTGACGTCATTTCCAGTTTCGGTATGGGAAACTGCAAATATTATTGATGATAATACATGAAGTTGACCGTCTAAATTGTTTAGCACTGGTTTCGTTCAAATATATTTAGCCGTTATTGAGATATGATGTCACTTCCGGTTTCAAAATGGCGGCTTCCGGTTGGTTTTATAACAAGTCAAATGAGATATCAAAAGTACATACGTTACATAAATATCAAAATAATCGGATCAAATTTGTTGCCGAAATGCCAATCAAAGTATTTCAAATTTCATGACGTCATTTCCGGTTTCGTTAACATAAATTTTAGTCTTTTGCTACTGATAATCCATATAGATGACCGTCCGAATCGTTTGGCGCTATTTTCGTTCCAATCGGTTTAGCCGTTGTTGAGATATGACGTCACATCCGGTTTCAAAATGGCGGCACAAAAAAAGTCAAGGGGGGGAGGGCAAATCAGACGCCAAAAGTGCACACGTGGTAAAAATTTGAGATCAATTGGTTAAGCCGTTTAGGCTGTGGCCTGTTTACCGGATTTGAATTCCAGGAGACTACTACTACTACTACTACTACTAAGATTAAAACCGCCCTAAAACACGGTTTTCACGGCCCTCTAGCTCGCAAAGTGCGTAACCTATTGTTCCCAAAATTGGTATATGTGGTAGGGTGGGCCATAGCTCGAAATTAAGATATTTCGCAACAATGTGAGATTTTCCAATTTTAAGATCCAGTAGGCCGAAAATGCCACTTTGATGCTACAGTAAAAGTGGGGTTGCTCCAGCCTTTATATGAGAGTGCGCGCAGTACGACTTGGCTGGCGTGGAGCGACCGCTCCACTAGATATGTACCTGATTACACAATGTACCTGATTACACATTACCTACTTATGTATCTAATTACTGTGAATTATTATATTAATTATACATTTTTGGGTTTAGGACTTCACAACGATGTCACAAAAAATTGAGCTTTGACTTAGGTCATGGAGTTGAATTGTGGTTCAGAGCAAGAACCTTTCGTCTGGTAATATAATATTGCATCTCTCTCGATTGTTCACCTCGCCTTCTTCTGCCTTGACTAAACTGAGCATCAAGTGCAGTGCAGTTGCTGCTGCGAGAGTGCAAAAACTTCATATTCCATTGGAAAAGAGCAAAAATTGACATGAATTTAGGGTTGGTTTGCCACAGAAAAATCACTTAACCAAGTTGAACTAGACATAATAGTTTTCCCAAAGCAAGCTGTGACTGTAAAAGCAACGATGCATCACCTCTAGAAGTCCGTGTAGACTGGCGATCTGCATGTTGGTTGGCATGACTCCGGGGTTGTTGAGCACCGTCTGGAGATAGTGTTCCAGATCGGTCCCTAGCTTCTCCAGGATGGCTCCAAGCTCGTCGGTGCCGTAGCTCACCTGCGCCGGTCCAGCCACCTGCTGTGACACATCAACGCCATCAATTACATGCACACAGGAGGAAAATATCTCCGTCTATGTGAGAAGAAAAACAAAACTGATCGGTACACAGGAAAATGATGCAAGTCCATTATTTTAGAAAATGGGAGGTGCCATTTGGGTGTGGTTTCAGAACAAGCTCTTGGTGTGTAGGAAATTATATACAACTCTTTACCTAATACAAATATTTACTGGCAGTACAATCATCTAGGATTCCTATCAGTGAGGAAGACGGCCGAAGAAATCAATCAGTGCCCTCTACGAGAGCACGCCAGAATGTTACCCACGAGCCAACTTACACCGTAGAGTTGAATGGAACTCACTTGGAAAGGTGTGACCGGTGCTGGAGGCGGCGGCGGCTGTTCCATCAGAGCCACCGGCTTGGGAATGAAGATGGCAGCGTCTCGTTCATTCAGCGGCAGGAAGCCGGGAATGTTCCGGGCAAACTCCTCATAGACCGTCATCTGCTGCACCGTGACTCCGCCCACCTTCAGTCTGATCTGCTCCGGCATGCGCTCTGCTTGGTAGGTCAACACCACCGGGTCGCAATAGCGGCGGCCTTCAAGGCGAGCTTGTTTACGCAACTCATATTCCTGGACAGACAGAAGTAAGAAGTTGTTCTTGATGACATCCAACTTAATTTTTTATTTTGGCTACATTACAGTGGAACCTCTTTAGTACGTTTTTGAAGGGACCATGATAAAAAAAACGTACTAAAGAGAAAAACGTACTAGGGTAAGAGGAGGGAATTGGGTGTAGGGGGTAATTGGGTGCAACTTTGCTTATTTGGCTATTATGTAAAAAGTGGCCTATGAACTAACTGGAATTTCTTCTGTAAATTTAATTGGTGGTTTTTACCTTATATTGTATATTTCAGTTATAGGGTAAGATTTGTATTAATTATAAAAACAATTATTTTAAAAATCTGCTCCAAATAAAGTTGTGTCAAACTGAAATTTCACTATGGTAACAGTGCCAAAACCCCCAGCTGTGTGGAGCAACATGAGTTATTTTCAGTGCAAATGCCATCAAAGTAGATGCTAAAGCTATCAGTGATGTCAAAAATGATGTTTAGAATATAATTGCCATAGAGGTATATTTATGAAAAAATATATAAAAACCTACCACCCAATTACCCCCATGTGGGTAAATGGGTGGTTCAGATTAGTTTGAATGTTCCCTCCATATAAAAATAGTTGTCCATGTATTACCCAAGAATGCTCTGCAAACACACTTCAGCTTTACCCCCACAATATACTGGCAAAGTTTTGGCGCCACAAAACCATCAAAACACATTGAAAGTCCTATTTAACCCTACTATTGTACTGCCGCCAGGCCGGCTGCGGCAGTGGATGGTTCTTTCGATTAAATAAACGGGATTTATTTAACGTCAATAAGCTGTGGCGTTCCTACATGCAAGCTAAACTGTATAGATTTGATCCCCTAGCTTTGGGTTCCTCTAATGCAAAGAAATATCTAAGTATTACTGATCATGCTATATTGGAATCAATGCTCAATTTACTGTGTTACCGTAAAGTTTTATTCAATTATTTTAGTATAATAACAAATATTCTACTTCCATGAAACTTCTCAGGATATATGAACATGTACTAAGGATCATATTTAACGTCGATTTATGCCTCAGTTACCAATCCAAATATTAATACAAGCAATAAGCAAATGCGATGTAAAGTTTATTAACGCTTTGACTTCTTTCGTTGCACTGTCAGTAACTCCTGCATTTATGAACGAAATTCTAAACTGTAAGAAGCAAAGTTGCTCATTTTCACATTCTCTATCACCACCCAATTACCCCCAGACTATAACATTAACACACACTGTGTTTTGGCTCTGTTTCATATATCCACCCAATTACCCCCACTGGGGGTAATTGGGTGCTTTTTCCATTTAATTTATTTTATTTTTTCATTTTTAAGTCTATTTTTATTTAATCAAAAGAGATGTCTTCAATACATGATAAATGTACATTCCATAAGCCCTAATAATCTGGTTACTGTAGTTTAATTATTTCCCTGGGAATAAATGTTTGAAAAAACATACCACCCAATTCCCCCGTCTTACCTACCTATAGAAACAATTTAACATGTGTTCTTATGGGTTGGGGGACCTTTGAAAAAAATGTAGTAGGGTGAAAAACCTATTGAGGAGAAACATACTAGGGAGGTTCCACTGTAATTGTTTATGAATGTCTATTCACAAACTTACCGGTTGAAGTCTCTTGTCCATTTCGGCTATGACCTTCTCGATGGCTGTCTTTTGAATGAATGCACAGGCCAGCTCCATGTTATCTTGAGCCGCAGTTGCTGCAGCTTGTTCGATCAGCTCTTGCTGCTTGGAAGTTGGGCTCTGGAAATACGAGAAGAAAACAATATACTGAAATGAATTATCCAGGATTCTGCAACATTACTAGTATGGCACATCGTAACAAACAATTAACAACAAATGGTCACCGAAAACAGAAAAACACAAAAGCAACAGACCACCAAAAAAATTATGTTTACTAGTCAACTAGTTCATGATTGCTGTTAGTACAATAAAGATTGTAATTGTTACTAAAAAGTTACTACATTTTTGCAACTTATTTTAAATGGTTTATGTAGACGATTGTAGATGTAGATGCTGTCAACAGAAGTTGCTCAACCAAAAGCTGCCACTGAGGGTTGGACAAAGTTGTTACATGTGAATGGTTTTTAGGAGGATTAGTATTTAAGCTGTCTAAAAAAGTGTAGGAGGTTGTTGGGTAGGTGTTAGTCGTTGCCCTTCTTAGTAAAGAAAATTTTCCAAGTTGTATCGGACTGAAGGAATCTACGAAAACTATTAAATCTACGTCGTTGGAGATTGGTTCTTTTGGAACCACTGATGCAATTGAAAGTCGTTGGTCAGAGCAGTGTCATCTGCTGACAGTTAACTGTGTAGAAAGACAATGTTTTGTAATGTGTTATCAGATGACTGGGTTGATGTAAATGAATGACCACAGAATGAAGTTATTATTTATTCGATACCAACACCATTTAAAACATGCTGTCAACAGAAGTTGCTCAACCAAAAGCTGCCACTGAGGGTTGGACGTTACAAAGTAGTACTTAAATTTGATTTCCCACATCTATGGATTATTTTATTACAGTACCTAATTACACCATGAATACCTAGAAATCTGGAGAGAAAAAAACTCTGTGATTATCTTTTAAAAATTAATCAGGAAGATAATTTCTGAATTGGTCCAAAAACAATGAAGTGAGCACTCGAACTGTAGAAGGTAATACCTAACACTGGAGTTGCAAAGACTTGTTGAAATCAGAAAAATCACAATTACCTACAGGAACGTTACCCAGGAAAGGAAAAAATTTGCAGGGACCAATCAAAATAATTATTTTAGAATTCAATTCTCACTTCAAGTTCTCTTTCCATCACCATAGTAACACCGCTTCTTTTATAGTTGAATAGGGCAATTAATTATGAAGGAACATTTACACCAAGAAAGTACTAAAACTAATGAAGAGACTATTTACACACTAGGCATCCTATTTAACTTTCATTAATGTCATTTATTATTCAGATGGCATTGTTGTTGGCTCAAAGCACAATAAATAGGGTACCTACCTTGAGTTGAATATACCTTCATGGCAAGTAGGTAGTTGGGTACTTTGTTTCTTCATAAAACATACCTACCTACCTCTAGATTAAAAGTTAAAAAAAATGTGTTCTCCAAGATTTTCAGAATCTAGTATGTGTACAGTCGGCGACAAGCTGGAGGTCATTCTTGAGCTTTCATGTTTTGAAACTGCCAACGGTTTCATTGTTTAAAACATGAAAAAGTTTACAACTACGGTCAGTGACAGGCAAAGATGAGTTCCGCTCTAGCATGAGCCGGCCTGTATCCGGCCGTATTAAACTGGGTTCAAATTAACTGGGTTCTACACTTTTTCATCTTTGCCTGTCCCCGAACGTACCATGCCTTAGGCTTCAACTTTTTCAAGTTTTATACAATGCAATATAAAAAGGTTTCGAAACGTTAATCTCAAGAATTGGCCTGCTGACTTGACTGCTTGGCATGGCAAAAGATTAGGCCGGCTCATGTTCAAGATCATCGTCTCATCGACACAGCCTGTTGCCAACTTCAGTAAGATAATATGTTGTCTGTACAATTTCCAAAAACATGTTTCTGCCACAGGCTCCCCTTCTCTCTTAACTAAGATGCTAGTTATTAACACTCATTTAAGAGGCAAACGGAAGCGAGCGGGAATCGCACGGTTCGTCAGAGCATTTTTTTGAAATTATGTCTTCCCACTAAATAATTTTAAAAAATCAGATAGTAACGACCCATTACAGCCTAATAGACTAAATAATGCTGAACACTGGAGTTCTTTATGACCTCTGGTGCAACCTCAAAGTGTTAAATACGATTATTTTTTATTAATTTACTAAAAATATCGTATTTAACACTTTGAGGTCGCATCAGAGGTCATAATGAACTCCAGTTTGCGGCATTATTTAGTCTATTAGGCTGTAATGGGTCGTTACTATCTGATTTTTTAAAATTATTTAGTGGGAAGAAAAAATTTCAAAAAACGCTCTGACGAACCGTGCGATTCCCGCTCGCTTCCGTTTGCCTCTTAACAATGGTCATCATCACCTTGCAACTTTTGCCTACAAAAGCACTGAATTAAGGCATTAGACAATGTCCTAACCAAAGAAGACAAAATCAAACTACTTTGCCGACCCTATAACTTCTTTGTTCATATTCTTAACCCATTGGCCTATTTGGACGATAGGAACTCGCCATTTATAAGATGGCCACTGTGGATTTGGACAGATAAACTCGCCAGTTCAAATTTTAGGTAAAACTGAAAATTAAATACTATAGCTGTGCAACTTTTTCTGCAAAAATAACCTGTTTGGCCATATTAACCCATTGCCTATTTGGACGATAGGAACTCGTCATTTATAAGATGGCCACTGTGGATTTGGACGAGATAAACTCGCCAATTCAAATTTTAGGTAAAACTGAAAATTAAATACTATAGCTGTGCAACTTTTTCTGTTGAAAATTCATATGCCAATGGGTTAACTAGGAGTAGATTTTTTGGCCGTCTGCAGCAGTAAAAGACTAGGTAGTAGTGAAAATCTATTCTCTCCAGATTGAAGACAGCACCTTAGGCTGGGTAGGACCAACTTTGGGTTAAATTAACTATCGATGGTTACCGGAAAGTAGTGAATCCTATTGGCTGTGAAATTCGCGCCAACTGGATTCATTGGCTATTTGCCCACTAGCTATCATTAGTAATCACAAAGGTATTATTATATAATCCAAAGGTAATATATTAGGTAATATAAAAGGTAATATATAATCCATATATATATGGATTATATATATATATTATATTATATATATAATCCAAAGGTAATATATATTAATATATATTTCCAAAGGTAATATATATATATTATATAATACCTATTAGGTATTATTATTATTAAATTAAAATTAAGTGTTACCACCTGTATTAATACAATTTGTAACTTAATAAATCAATCAATCAATCAAAGTTGGTCCTACCCGGCCTTATTACCACAAAAATACTCGGACTGTAGAACGGCAGTAAAAGAAAGTGCATAAAGAAGATGGTGGGTATTCTACCAAGTTTTGCCCGTCTATTTTAAAGAAATCCTACCAGCAATACATCTACTATGAGAGCGAACTAACAGCACAATATTTGGGGAATATTCCCCAAATCGGGAATTTACTTTTTTATTATAAATTAAAATTATAATGTTCTTATTTTGTAGTATTCTCTTTTTTGTCACGAATTTTCTTGATATCTTATGACAGGGGTCGGTAACCTTTTTTGGTGACGGGAGTCAATTTCCGAAAAATTTATAAATTAGATAATAATGCGAGGCAATCAAATATAATACACCGAAAATAATCAATTGAATTACTAGTTTATTCTGCTATTTTGACGCAGGGCGTTTTTTAAAGAATTTCAACAATTTCTAAGATGTGATATAGGGACTGAACAAACTCAATCCTACAACATCCCCCAAAGGGCGTTCTTTTTTCTTTGAATTTTCAAATTTTTCGATTCCAGATCTTTATTTAAATTATAAAGAGCCATTCAAAACCCACCAAGGAGCCGCAGGTTGCCAACCCCTGTCTTATGACATCTCATAACATAAACATGCTTTAATAATGTTTTCTCTTCCCTGTAGTAAACAGGGATGGGTGCGTATAATACGTTACGTAAAAAACCGTATTATACGTACGTATAATACCGTATAATACGTACGTATTATACATGGAGGTTTTATACATTTTATACGTATTATACGTAAAAAAGCTTTGTTGATCAGCAATGAGAAATAAATTACTCCGTAATGTAGTGGAGTACCTACACTGCACATTTTTGGTGTTATAGATAGTAGTCATGTCTTGCCTACGTACAATACAATTTAAATAAGCGAATGGGCGGATGTTAAGGGGCAAATGCATTAGCATTACACTGACTTGGGAGCAGTTTTTGGCGGAATATTCAAACAACTTTAAAATATTAAAATGAAAAATGAGTTTGGCAATAAAACACGGCAAACACACGGGGCGTTCGTTTCATGCCCAGACGTGGCGTGGAAAAAACTGCAACGTTTTTCTTGGTCGAAAACACGGGGCATGAAAAGCTAGCGACGTTTTTCGTTTGTCGCGTCTGGCCGGCATGGAAAAAACCGCCGCGTGAAAAAAACTATCTCGTGAGTTCGCACCCATAAGACTCAATGCTACCCATCTTCTCGGCATTCGAACGCTTCGGCTGGGCATGAAAAAAATCGCCCTGTGTGTTTGCAGCCTAATTGGCTGATAAAATTTGCAAAAAACTTACACAAAATAATGGTAACATTTAGATTCATTAATGTACAGACTTTGCATAGTACTAATCGTTTATGATACAATCTTCCAAAGAGGATGCAAATGAAGATCTGTCAAAATACTTTTGGATAGGTACTTCTTGATCATTTACGCATATCTATGACATCTTTGGCAGTAAACAAGTCTATTGACATGGAAATAATATGATTGTAATCCATGAAATGCATTTTAAAATATGATGTATGGTGTCATAATTTGAAAATACGTTTAATTTTAAAGTTTAGAGGATTTATACGTATATTATACGGTTTTTACGTATAATACGTAGTTTTATACACGTATAATACATTTAGGTTTTCTACGTATACGCACCCAACCCTGGTAGTAAATTCCCAATAAATTCCCGGTTTGGGGAATATTCCCGAAAAAATAAATTCCCGGGAATATTACATCACTAGTTAAGATATCAAATGTCTAATTTGAGTATGGCAAACCTAAATGTTTGGTTTTTGCACCTCCAAGTGGAATTCACAGAACTTAAAAGCTACTGAAATGCACTAGGTAGGTACGACCTACTACCAAATGGAACACAATTACGTAGCCAATTCCCTTTCTCTCGTGGTACACATATTATGACGGATGCTGATCATGAATTACGTGTATTTTCTTTTAACTCACAGTGGTATGAAAGTGAAAGTGCTCAATTTTTTCCATATCCAAATTTCTATACTTGTCTCAAGCCAGTAAACCTACAATTATTATTGCACAGCTGTCCTTGCCTTACAAAACAAAATATTGCTTAAATGCATTCACAATCACAGCCACCTCTATACAATTATTTCCAAAAGACAGTTTATAATCAACATTCAACAATGTATACAACAATTAATATTAAGGTAAGGATGATTTCTTTAATTTTCAGTGTTGTTTCCAACACTTTCATATCACTTTGTTGAATACATAGCCTGTAAAAGACTATCAAACTTTTGACAAGATGTAAATAAGGTTAAATAATATACTGTATTTCATTGTGCACCATACATTACAAAATGGCCTGAACTATCATCTCGAAGGTATGCTAAGTATTTCCAGTAGGTAGACCAACTATTAGCTACACTGCATTTCACATTTAGGTGTCCGGTAATATATTTTTAATGCCCCTTGTCCGAGAGAGGGATGGTCTTGGAAGACCGCGCGATCGCACACAGCGACTGAGGGATGGACAAAAAATCTGTTATTTGCAAAATTAGGGGCCACTTCTGGCGGCCAGCTAAATGTGAAATGCAGTGTAAGTACCTAGTAGGTATACCTACCTACCTACCTACATACCACCCCTAGGAATAGGTTAACTAATGTGAACATGAAACATGAAAACCTTATACATTTAGTAATCGAGTAAGTATGGACAAACAAGCAGTAGGTAGGTACCTAGTTGTCTTCGGTATTAAGAACAGTTCTCAATAGTTACTGGTAAGCCTGGTACGAGGGAACAATTGAACACAATTAAAGTATGTGCACTAGAAACTCACACCTCTACAATAACCCTTTTGAGTCCGCGAATAAAATGACCTCTCCCCCCGTATGTAGAAGTACCTATTGACGGTGTAGCCTCCAACCCGATCATATCATAAACTTTCACCATTGACTACCAAATACTAGGGGATAGGTAAGTGAACATTTAGACTCGGGTCAACGGTTGTCATCAAACGCGCCGCGTATCGACCTTGGTATCGACTCGATATATTTAGAAATCGCAAGCGCTCTCGCTCGAGTCGAGCCAATATGGCGTCCGACAAGTAATCCCCGATGAAGCGTGGAAGCGGCTGGATTTAGTGCGGGCGTTTTTCTGACGAGACAATAATTGTCAGTGATCAAATTGGAGACGATATTAATGTTAATGAAAGCATTTTCAGTGGAGTCAGCGGTTTTACTAGTGTACACAAACACGTTACGTCGAAATCATGGACTTCAAGGTTAGTGTAGCTGACAGGCTGATGATTGTTAGTCACTGAAGCAGGGTCACACTTAGCGTCAAACTACTTTTAACCAAAGGCACAAAAATAATTGAACTTGTGATCAGTAAATTCTTCCATGTCGTACGAAGAGCCCAATATAAATAGTATGTCAATAACTGGACATATGTAACGGAAATAAGCAGAAATAGCAAGACGAAATTTGACAACCGGGAAGCAATGCTGGAATTGTTACGTTACTTCATCTCACCTGAACACATTAATGTAATGAACATGTGCTTATAGTATTGTCAGATGTATTAGAAATGGTTTAATGATAGCCGAAAGCTCATTTATAGGCTACTATTACAAATCAAATAAACAGAAATAGTAACACCCATCAGTGTCGACTGGCGAAAATGACGTAATCATTGCCGTTGGCATGGTAACTGTATGACGTCATAGTTCTATCGCGGGACAGTCCTAGGTCCACGGGATTCAATGGTAGAGGTAAGGGAGATACCTATCCCTGTACAGTATTTGGTAATCAATGCTTTCACAACCACTGATAAAACCAGGAACCCCAAGTTTAGTTCTTTCAAATATTACTTGTCAACTATATTATAGGTAGTCAAACTTACCTACTCCCTACAACGAACTGCCAGCTAAATACCTACTAAATAGTCTCAAATTTATGTTGTTCAAAATTAAGTTATCCTCTAAAGAACTACCCACTGATGAAACATATTTACATAATACGCTTCCGAAAAAGACTGTAGCGCCAACTAGGCGCAGAATGGCGAAACTTTTGGTAGGGAACATTACCTTGTAACGCTATGGCCACCGTGTAAAAAATAGAAATATGAATAAAGAAATACCTACGTAATATTAGTTTGTTCTTATGTAAAACTGTTTGCTGCGTTGTGGTATGCTTGAATTCATTTCGCAATGCTGCTAATCCTTCGATGTATGTATGCCCAAATGAAGTTACATGTTCGACTTTAATGCATAGTCATTAGTGTTGAAGTGACACGAAAATCTCAGTTTTGTTTAATGTAAACTTTGATGAATCCAGTGTGGCATAATCGTGCATTATACAAACAAATTCAGTACCTAGGTCTGTTCGTCTAACCTGCTCGGAACACACCGGAAGTCGTCACAGATAAGTTTACTAATTACCTATCCGTCGAGTTTTGATTCGTAATTCATGCTAACACAATCGATGACGACTTCGCTTGCTCCGAGCAGGTTCGGAACAGGCCAACGAACAAACCTAGTAATAAACTCACTTCAGTCATTTTACTTCAGCACAAGCCAAAATTCCTATTTCTTTATTCGAACAAATAAGCGATACGTGATGGAGCCACTTCTGACAGGAAACTTTTTTGATGCACTTTTTTATTTAGAAGTTCTTGCTTCCATAGGGCAGTGGAAAAGGAGAAACAATTGAAATGTACGTTATGATGAAATGTACGTCATCAACTTTTTTGATGCACTTTTTTATTTAGAAGTTCTTGCTTCCATAGGGCAGTGGAAAAGGAGAAACAATTGAAATGTACGTTAAGTTTACAAGTTTACGTTTTCAGCCATAACAAATTACTTGAAGCAAATATAATATTATTTATTTATATAAATAACCCCCTTTTAACCTCCATTATGCACCCTATCTCAAGTACCAAAGAATCCACCAGAGGTCATTGCTGTTCCTTGTTTTCGCGAATTAATATTCTACAATTTAACACAGCGGCCATAGCATTTTCAATAGGACTTCACCCTCACAATTCATTCGCATTTCATCCACTAGGTAAGCGCTGATTGTCATGCTAGTGGCGCGCATATGACTATTTCGGAGGCCTATAATGTAGTCTACCTACTAACACAGGAAGTAATGTAAAGTAGAACCAAACAAACACAAACACATGCACACACATACCTACTACCTGACCAGCCATTAACCACAAGCCCATATCACCAATGCAAAATATTCCACCAATGCATGCTTCTTCTTCTTCTTCTCCTCGACTCTTGCAGACAATCGAACAACATATAATAAGATTCAGAATTTTAGTTGTTTAATTTTAGATTTGAAATGATGTAGGTACAATTTCTTTCTAAAAAGTAAAAACAGACTTCTTTATTAACGGTCTAGTTTTTCCTTCTTTATGTCTAATATTATTTGGTTATGCAATAACATCACTTAAATTATTATTATGACAATTCCATCATCCGCTGTCTAATAAAATTAAAATAGAGTAAGAAATTTTAAGCTCAGTCTTTTCATGAATGCATTCCTTGAAGCGTTTACACTGTGAGAAATAAAGCCAGGACAGAACAGTAAATCATGCTTGTTTGCAATGGTCATAGCCTCCTTACCATCAGCCCCGTGAGGAAGGCTTGCTTGAGATTATTTCCGATTGAAACGACTAGTTGATCGCGACACGTTATCATTGCCATGCCCGCGGTCAGGTTTCGAACCATGTGGTGAGCCGCAGCCCTCATTCTTGTTTCGTCCGGATCAAGCGCAAAGTCCTTCTTGATGATTTGTTCAGTAGTGGTGAGAGCAATCTTGATTGAGCGATCGACAACTGGCAAGATCCATTCTTGGACAGCCCGTTCCACAGCTGGTCGAACAAACTGCTTCAGATGCGGATGGGCTTGGAACAATGACAGCGTTGAGTTGATGGTGATATGCTGAGCTAAAGTGTTTGTATCTGGAAAAAAATTACTAGATGTTAGTTTCAGAAACAATAATTAGGTATCAATATCATACCTACTTTAATCATTTATTGACAACGGTTATTAATGTGATTACTAGAGCCACTTTTAAATGGTGATTTTATTTCTTAAAATTCGTTTTTAAAATCATCAATTTCGTTTCTTGTGTTTTTTCTGGAAGAGGGATTTCGCGATTTTGTGGTGATATTAAATTGGTTATAAAACACATTGTAATAGCCCCCAGAAACCATAATTTGATGAAAAACGAGTATGCCACTTTGGAGTAGGGATTGGAATGGATTGGTCATGCACTATTAGCACTGAAATAGGCTTGTCTAGAATGGCGTATTTAATGCTCTGTACTGTCTTTTCCCCAACCCACATTTTCTCTGTGTAGATGATACATAATATTTAAAATTTCACGACGCAAAATGTATAGTTTGACAAGATATTTTCTTTCCCAATCCAACAATTTTCAGTGCAGTAATTGTTCCAAAATATCCTTCTGAATAGTTGCGACTAGTTGAGGGTGGAAGGGGGGGGGGGGAAACTGGTCGACCTTGAACAGATGGGGGCGCAAAACAAAGCAGCCTGGAGGCATCATCAACTGGTTAGACTGGTCTGGTTCACTTTGAGGGTGGGTAGCAAAGTGTCTGGCGAGGGGGAGGGGGTTGATTGAGTAGCACATGGAAAGAAACTGGTTTCGTTTGTTGTTGTGTGACCTGTTAGGGGGATAAAAGCAGTAATTTTAATAGAAAACCTTTATTTCGTGGTCATTTCGCGGCAAAATGTTGAATATCGCGATCAGGGTTGGATTTCGTTTTTTTTCGCGATGTAAAAATGGTAGATTTGGGATCTATACACAATGAAATAGATTTTAGTAGAAGAAAATAGTGCAATCAGAACAATTCGCGAATTCGCGCATCACCATTTAAAACTGGCTCTAGTAATTACCTAAGTAGGAATCATCTACTAAATCATTTATTGACCACGGCAATAATTAATTAAGTTAGGACTCGACAATATGTCTAATTAATATCGAGATTCAACTTGAATTAATACCTACTAAATCAATAAGGAGTATGCACGTGATTTGTGATTTGGATTTTTGGCCGCCATGACGGGTATGGTGAGGGCTTTATTTTGTCGAAATAGTTTATGGTTAGGTGGAAGAGCCACTGTGGTGTAACCTCGCCATATTGATTGTACTTTGTATGTATCATTGTGCAATCAACAAAAGACAAAATAAATAAATAAATAAATAAAAGCGATATATCTTTAGGGCAACTGAGAGTGATATTTGACTTATTCATGTTAAAGCTTGTCTGCAATTATGTCTAACATACATTCAGGCATTTATTTAATTGATAATCCTCTTAAAATAGACAGTGGTCAGCATGGCCAGCGAAATTTGACACGGCCCTTCTGGAAAATGTAATGTTGGAATCAATCAAAATCCATTATCATTGATTGAATAGTCTAACCATTAAATATGAATACTAGGGATAACATTTGAACAAGAAAGCAGACGTAAAAGAGTAGACAAATACTAAAATATACAATTTAAAAACGGGCTGTCACGTTTGACTATTGTTTTTTGGGGACTGTCGTGGCAAAATTTAGGCGGTTAAGAAGGCTTTCTCGCGCATACTCCTTATTCAATAATTCTTGTACAGAAGGGTACCTACAAAAGATAATTACGCCTTCAGAAAATTGCAAAAAGGAAACCATTCCGATGGCAACATTATTTTCATTAACCTACAGTCAACACAAAATGTTGAATGATACAACATTTATCTACTCTAGCATTAGGAAAATTTTTAAAAAATTGCAATCTTATGTTATAAAGGAACGTAATAATGATATGATGGGTACACTAAATATATCTTAATACTTATAGGTTACTATTAGGGTTGGGACTTGATATAAATTTTTCGATTTGACATCGATGTCAAATGAAATATTGAGTTTCGATTCGACATTGATTTGAATTGTTTAATCATAATAATCGTTTGACATCGTTTTAAAAAAATTCCGAGAATTAGCGCGCAGTATTGTAGAGCTGGCAACAGTGCCGCGTGCCCCTCAAGATCAGCTGAGTGGCCTGCTTCCGCTCTTCCTGCATATCGCGTGTGCAGTTGAGGGTGGTTTGGCCATTCAGCGTGTGTTGTTTTTATCTCTCGTGAAAGAATGTTGCTACGCAAAAAATAATAATCACGCCGAAAAAGTGTGCAAACTGCAAAGTGTTTGGATTTGAGGTGAACACTACGGGCGACATTGCTAGTGTCGAATGCAGACAATGTTATGCTTCACGGGATATATTACAGCAACAAGTCTAATAAAATCACGAATTTTGCAACTGGATTTGTGCCGAATTTTTCCATTAGTTGTTCCCTTTTACATAAATAAATGCTTGTAGGTTATTTTAAATGAAAAAAGTACTTTAATTCAATCATTTCCTCGTCATTTGTTGCCTTGAGTGGGGTATGAGAGAGAAATCTCTCGCGCTAGGATCATGGCCTTGGTCAGGCGCATCTGCAGTGTTGCCAAATTTCGCCACAATTATTTCGATGTGGCCCATTATTACGATGTCAAAATTATTTCGATATGATGTCGCAATTTTCACTTTGACATCGATTTAGGCTTTAGCAATTCAAATCGAATCCCAACCCTAGTTACTATACTTATTGGAGTTGAAAGATCCTTACTTGAAGCATTGATATCGATGAACGAAAATCTTGGATCCGGTGGTCCGGTGAGCGCTACGGATGTCGGAGTGGTAGCATTTGTTGACGTCGGTGGCGGAGTCGCGTTCGACGATACATTGATGGAAGAGACTTCTTCCGAAGGTCCAGAACTCTGCATGATTGGCGGCATCATCTGCTGCATAGGCTGCGATAGCGAGGCACCCACAGTAGCCAGAGACGGAATCTCAATCTGCTGTATCTTGCTCGTGCTGGACAACTGGTACTCTAGGCAGCGCATTATTTCCGGATCTTTGAGATACACCGACGGCTTCAACTCGGTTACATCGATGGTGAGATACTTGCAGAGGACCTCGATCTCGAACTTGAGGTTCAGCTTGAGGTCTGGCTCTTGGTGGAGCTCCGCCAGTGCATTCATGATCCCCATCGTCCACGGGTTCGGGGGCTTGAATACCTTGCTTTTGGCGCACGACTCGAGCACTTTGGCAACAAACGGAACGACGTACAGCAGTTCTTGTTGACCCTTGTTGTAGGCCTCGGCCAAGAGAGACTTGAGATCGATTTCCTGCTGCAGTATCGGCCGATTGCGTCCCAGCGTCAACAAGCCCAGCCAGTGACCCAAGTTCTTCAGAAGAGAGCGGTCGGAGAAGTTTGCTATACTCTTGTCACTGCGGAGCAGCACCTATCAAAACAAAGTATCACAATTCAGAGTGAGTACAAACAAATAAAAACATTTCAAATAAATGAGTATGACACCTCATAATTAGAGCCCCGTAAAAATGGGTTTATTATTTTACCAATTTCGTTTTTAAAAACCCAAATTTCGTTTTTTAGCGGTTTTATAGAATTTAGTGGCAAATCAATAAAGTAATATTTCTGTCAAAAATTATATAGTAACCAATCCCTAGATTCAATGCTAAACATTAACCACTAAACATTACAGGCAATCTAAGTAACAAATAAGAACACAAACAAGAGTTTAGAGTAAATAAAAGTGTATTTATTTAAGTAGGAACTCTGAATGGCGTTTACATGCGACGTGTTTCATCAGTGTGTCCTTGCACTTGAGTTCTAGTCTGCAGTTGCAAAACCGGCACATCAAAAGTTTTCCGTCACTCAAGTAAAACCCGTCACTCCTGAACTCTGAAGCCCTAGACGCGGCTGTAACTGTTGGTTTCGGCATTGTGTACAAAGTAAAAAACACAAGTAAAATTGTTTTGTGCACAATAATGATAATAATAATTTAATAATACAGTGGCACTACAACTAAAATGGCCGCCCGCCGCCGTATCGCTGCCTCGCGCGATGGGAACAGCTGATTCCTAGCCCCTGCGCAGTTACCAAATGTATGAGCAGGGTTTAACCTTGAAATGTCACCTAACAAGCGCGCTTGCTTTCTCCGCGGAATGTGGATATTTCCATGAATTATGCGTAAAATAGGAAGTTTTAGGTTGAGTTTCAACATTTTTTGTAAACATTTCTGAAAACTGAACAACATTTGTGGGATTTCGCGATGTATTACAAAAATATAGTCGATTTCGGTGTTATTTCGCAATAATGGCATATTTCGTTTTATTTCGCGATTCAAATCTTGCAGAATTGGGTTTAGAATGACGTAATTCGTGCTCATATTCCAAGAAACTACAAGATATAAAGATATCGCGTTATCGCGATGTGCGAAATATACGGAGCTCTACTCATAATCTATAACGTTAGCTACAACTATTACCAGTTAGGATGACTATTGGGTACAAATTTAAATTATAGTGAAGAGGGCAGTGCCTTCCCTCATCACTTCATTAGGTAGACCTATTCTATTACACAATGTTTTATATTAGAACTAGGGTTGGGCGAACCGGTTCGTTTTCGAACCGAACCAAACCGGATAGCTAGGTTCGAAAAACGAACCTCTAAGGTTCGTTTTCGAACCTTTTTTGAACCTCCCGCCCTTTTTTCCCGCCCATTTTCATTCAAACAATGCGACCAATATCTTGTCACTATTTTGTCTAATGTTGACCTCTTGTCTTTAGTGGTGCAGTGAAATGGTAAAACCTGGGTAAATCGAACCCCTGTAAGCCGAAATCATCATAAATCAAAGTAAACTCAAATCCTGTCACACTATAGGGTGTTCCATGTTAAAATAAATATTGAACCGAATTTTTCATAAGACGTCATTCGAAGTGCTATTTGGTCCCAAGTAGAAAAGAAGCATTGATTAATGATTTCAGTTAAGAAGTCGAAGTAATTTCCTTGTTGAGTAAAATTTTCGAAGTATAAAATGAAATAATGATTGTTGTGATCTAAACTGTGTTGTACTTTTGGAACATAGTGTACTTTTGGGTCCTGCAGATGCTTGCCAGCAGGTAGCTGCCGACCCTTGTGTGCGTGTGTAAGGGAGGATTGTTTTGTTTGTCTCTGTTGAAAGGTCTGTGAACTCGCAATTTATGTAAGAAGTAATCAGATGGCAAATGACTTGACATCATATTTGATTTGATTTTGATGATTGTATGTTCATGGTTATTGAATAAATAATAGTGGTCATTAAGAAAATCATTCGCGATCTAAATGAAGGGAAGATTATCACGCATAAGTTAAATATAATGGTGTATATTTGAGCTTTCCAATCTTCATTGTAACCCAGTGCAAAATCAAAAACAGTATGACGATTGGCGAGATAATTTTTGAAGAATATTGTAACTATTTTCGCGTAAAGATGCAATTTATTTGTAGAGTATCCAATCGCAGGAATACCATCTCTCAACTTGGGCAAGTATTTTCGAAATAAAATTCCAATTGCGGCGTTGAAGAGAGGAAATAAAGTGAAAAACAACTGCTCAATTATCATTCGGAATAAAATGAAATTTATTACAATTTCGAGCAGTATATTTCGCGTTTTTGTCCCTGTATACAAATAGAATTAATATTTGTGTAAACACACACCCCATCAAACAGCTGTTTTCAAGTGTCTAGCCACTTGACTTGCGAGGGGAGGGGGAGAATGGTGCTCGTGCGCTTATCTTTACTACCTACATTATCTGGAAAACATCATTTTCTGAAAATAAGGTTCGGTTCGTTTAAGGTTCGAAATTTCGAACCTCTGAAAAAGGTTTGGTTCGAGGTTCGGTTCGAAAAAAATGAGGTTCGCCCAACCCTAATTAGAACTTGATTGAGAGAGACTAATAGTACAAGAGAGGAACTGAAAAAAAGGCCGAAAGTCGGACAAATTGCAACAGAATTTTTTCTTTTTGGATAATACTCAGAAAAATGTGCTTATTAACATACTAAAAGTCGTCGAAGATCGGACCATGGGGTATGACCTTAAATTGACCTTAATTAAAATAATTATGCTAATTAATATTTTTTTTGGCTACTAAATATTAACATTTTTCTGATTTTTTTTTCGCCTATAATACAACTTGTTATGTATATTACTTGACAAAATTATTGAAACATCCATACTTTAAAGCAATTGATTAAAAATTAATTAAAAATTAAAAATCGGCTTGATTTGATGTTATCGTGTATGATCTAGGCTGTGGGGTACAAAAATTAACATTTTCGTTTTTTTCTTTTTGCATTGTACTCACAGACCCTTGGTTATTTACATGAAAAAAGTCGCCGACGATTGAACAACTCCTATGACTTGTAATTGACCCTAATTAATTGAATTCATAACACTATAATATTATATTATATTTCTTTCATTCAATAGTAACATATGTTTATAGCCCATTCAACACTATAACCGAATTCTATTGAGACAATAGTTGTCTCAGCATTTTATTTTCTCTGAAGATAAATTAATTAATTAAAATGCAGGGTAATTAATTAATTAAAAATTGATTTTTTTTAGAGATACCGTAAATATAGGTTGTGAGGTATCAAATTAAAGCTGGTGAAACGGAGATTAAGAAAAAAATATTTGATACTACACATGATGGTCGAATTGTAAGCTTTTGGGGTCAATCAAGGTCAATTGGGGTGTCTGACACCTAATGATTAATGAACAAAGCGGATCCTGGAAGATCCGTGCCAGTGGAAACTGCGGCGCTTCATTCTTACTTCTTGACTTCATGATAAGAACTGCAAAACCCCAGTTTATTTAGTGTATCGATAAGAAATCGGTAAGCCAAGTGGTGATGCATCTGTACGGAAAGTCCACTTAACTAATTGTGACAGAATTCAGTGCAGCCAATTCGGTTCCAAAGCGCGATATAACCGTTTGATTTCAAGACTGAATGCGTGTTTTGTACCCATTTTGTACAAATGGTACCATGGTACCTTTTGTACCATGTTTAACGGTGATCAAACGAATCAAACGGTTCTATCGCGCTTTGGAACCGAATTGGCTGCACTGAATTCTGTCACAATTAGTTAAGTGGAGTTAAGTGGACTTTCCGTACAGATGCATCACCACTTGGCTTACCGATTTCTTATCGATACACTGAATAAACTGGGGTTTTGCAGTTCTTATCATGAAGTCAAGAAGTATGAATGAAGCGCAGCAGTTTCCACTGGCACGGATCTTCCAGGATCCGCTTTGTTCATTAATCATTAGGTGTCAGACACCCCAATTGACCTTGATTGACCCCAAAAGCTTACAATTCGACCATCATGTGTAGTATCAAATATTTTTTTCGTAATCTCCGTTTCACCAGCTTTAATTTGATACCTCACAACCTATATTTACGGTATCTCTAAAAATAAATCAATTTTTAATTAATTAATTACCTACCCTGCATTTTAATTAATTTATTTATCTTCAGAGAAAATAAAATGCTGAGACAACTATTGTCTCAATAGAATTCGGTTATAGTGTTGAATGGGTTATAAACATATGTTACTATTGAATGAAAGAAATTAATATTATAGTGTTATGAATTCAATTAATTAGGGTCAATTACAGGTCAAAGGAGTTGTTCAATCGTCGGCGACTTTTTTCCTGTAAATATCCAAGGGTCTGTGAGTACAATGCAAAAAGAAAAAAACCAAAATGTTAATTTTTGTACCCTACCCTTTGGATCATACACGATAACATCAAATCAAGCCGATTTTTTTTTTTTTTTTTTTAATCATATGCTTTTAAGTATGGATGTTTCATTAATTTTGTCAAGTAATATACATAACAAGTTGTATTATAGGCGAAAAAAAATCAGAAAAATGTTAATATTTAGTATCCATAAAAATATATTAATTAGCATAATTATTTTAATTAAGGTCAATTTAAGGTCATACCCCATGGTCCGATCTTCGACGACTTTTAGTATGTTAATAAGCACATTTTTCTGAGTATTATCCAAAAAGAAAAAATTCTGTTGCAATTTGTCCGACTCAAAACAGTTCCTCTCTTGTACTATAACTTTGAAGCTTATAGTAACGAGTAATGACTGAGTGAAACAACATTTTCTTTTGAAGGATTTCAGTAAAAAAACATGTTACCAGACTACGAATAATAGTTCAGGTTCAATGTCTGGTTTCAAATATTTATTAAATCAGACTCTAAACCAATATCAGCCCATGACTACCTACTTGAGTGTAAAATATTCGTGTGCAAAAGAGGGCAATTTTGCCCCTCTTAGGACCATGATAACACTTGAGAAGTTCTCCATCTCTTCCAACGTAAAATTATGATTAAATCTAGAAATTAGACCACACTTACCCTGATATTTCTAAAGCTCTCTCCAATCACCATCAGATTGAGTTCAGGGAATTTGAGAACGTCGAGGAAGTTGGAATAGAGCGAGTGAAAGTTGAACTCGATACTTGCACGTTTCATTACAAGATATTGGGACATCCACGGCCAGTATTCCTCGGTGACAATATCTCTCAGCTCATCACACTAGAGATGAAAACAAAGACGATTAGAGCCGTCACTGAAGGCAAGTTACTAGAAGGTGTGAGTAAGACTGTTTACCTTAGACGTAAGATTAAGTTGACTTAGATTGTTGAAAACAAAACCAATCTTGTCCTGCAGTGGTTCTGGTGGGGCAGTCATGGCTTTCTCTTCCTTCTCAGTAGCAACCAGTAGCGTATCGATGTTCGTTGCATTTGCAATTGATGGCTAAATGAAAGTAGAGTAAAACTATTTTAATATGTTTTCAATATGTTGCAGCAATTATTATCTGTATGTATATTGATTATATGATCCGATATAAGATCGGATTGGAAATCAAAAGAGAAAGCAATACTATCAGCACAAAAAGACACATTCCCTACAAACAAACACAAAGAATCGACTTACCCTAGCAATGGCTTGAGTGACAGCAGTGGGTGTTTTCGCTACTGCCATCGTGGTTGTACCCGCAGTCGATGTTACAGTCTTGAATCCTACGGTGTTCGTGACCTGAGTCGGAGTAACCAGTGATTGAAGACTAGCTGGTAATACGGGACCTTCAGGTCTGTTAGGAGGTTCTTGAGATTGTAGGCCGTATTCCACATACTGTATTAGATGTGGTGGGAACTCTCTGAAGTGAGGTATAGTAGCAACATGCTCACAATACTTGTGGTAGTCTTTCAAGCGTGACTTAAATCTATCAAGAGCAGCAATGCCGAAGTAATACATTTTCGTTGTGTTTGCCTTCCTCAAAGCATCAAGAACAAACCGAAGAGCCAGACCCAGAGCCATGTAGCTTGACACGAGGCCTCGTTCAATGATTCCACCAAACAACTGAGCAGTTATGTGAAGCTCTTTGTCAGGATATTGAGGGAAGAACCGGTACTCTTCAAACAAGTTTCGCAGCATACAATTGAACACTTCGTTTTCTCGCTTATTAGGTGACTCTTGAAACTTCTTCAACATTTCCAAGACTTCATCGATGGACAGCGTAGGGTGTGGTGGATGATTGTATATCCGCTGAAAGTAGCTGTTGGCTTCATCTTCTATCTCCTTAGAAACGTTGAGGGACATATCGGGGAAGAGAGCAGAAGTCTCCGAGAGTCGACCAACTTCTTTTGTTCCTCCTTGTGGTATTCGGCTCATTGCTCCAATTGTACTGACGGAAGACCCGGCAATTAGTGAAGTGCCATTGGAAACAATGCTAGAACCAATTTGAGTCCCAACTGGTCCCGAGAGTAACTGAGATCCGAGAGGCATCATTGGGAATGGACTCTGCGATGGACCGGGAAGTGAAACCGAGCCCATGAGACGAGATGGTGATCCCGGTGTTGATACTAGCGGACCCAATGACCCGGGCAGGTTAAATGCAGAGCTGCTAGGAGGACCTAAGCTGCCGGGTGCTCCGTTCAAGTTCAATCCTGCCAAACTGGAACTGATGTTGGAAATTAGATCTGGCTGAGGACCATTGTAGAGTTGACCACCCAAAGAAGATGGATTGAAACCTGTGTCTAAAGTTCGATGAGGGTTTCTGATGACAGCAGGTGGCTGTTGTTGTTGCTGTTGTTGCTGCTGCTGTTGTCTGTTCTTGAAAAGCATGTTGCAGTTGGTCACCAGAGCCATGATAGGTTCCGTTAGCTCTGTAGAAACAGTTTGCACACATGATTGCAAACATGCCAATATAGTTGTTAGTGTTTCTTGCGGAAGCTGGGCTGCTTTGGGCATTGAATCTTCTTTGAGGCTTCCAGAAATCTGAGGGCATCTTCTTTGCAGGAATTTGATGCAAGCCGATACAAATGAATCTCCATGTTCTCGAATTTTATCAGTTAACCATTTTTCCAGCTTCAAGTATTCACGGCGAGAAGCTAAGCATGCCAAATCAATGATGAATGGGAATGCTTGAGCATTCAATAGCACAGACAATGCCTTTAGGTCTTGCGCTACATCTAGAATTCTGGATAATCTTGACTGATCATTGTCTCCTCTTGCATACCAATCTGCCATAGCATGCATGATGATAGGCTTCATAGGTAGGGTATGAGAATGCCAAGCATGGTGAAGTATAATCCCAGAGTTAGGATGGTTGCCAAGGAAAGTTGGAATCATGTTCGCCAACAGGTCTTGTCGGATCGTTGTAATTGGTGGATTGATCTGCAGTAATGCTAACACTAGCACATCTGGGCACAGCTGCATAGGTATCTTGAAAAGTTCCATAACTGGGACATACAAGCCTCGATCCGACATATGAAGTAAAGTGTCTACCAAATCTAAGGATCTCCAAGTCGTGAATTCTTTGTTGTCTCCCTCTGGAGGGGTTTTCAATACGTCAATGGCAACAGAATGGTACGGATGATCAGCAAAAGAGAAGATGTCTGGGTTCTTTATTATCTGTTGCACTAATGAGAATTGACCATCAACATTTTTCCAGCTACGGTAAGCAAAGTCCGATGGGAATCCTTCCTGATGGATTCCTTGGGCTTGGTAGCCATGCCGCAATGCAGTAAACAGAATGTTTAAACTCTGTCGATCCTTGATTTGAAAGTCTGGATAGTCCAATTCTAAGATGACTTCATTCCAAGAGAGATTTGGTGCCAGATCTCTCATGGTTTGGACAAATATTTCAACATTCCATGTGGTTACGTTTGATGATGGATCAGAATTTTTATCTTTAGACTCCCCTGATGCCCAAAAGCTTGAGTTGGGGTTTTGGAGACTCTGTATTCCAGAGACTGATTCATCCAAACCTGTATGAGTTCGGGCCATCATTCCGAGGACTCGGGCCACAGCAGTTGGCGTGAATTCTCGCGCACTCAAGGTTGATAGATTGCTTCGACATTCTTCTACCGATGAGCACAGAGCGTATCCTATGTTCATCATCAAGTCTGCCAATGAGTTGTCCTGTTAACAAAAAAATTTTATCAGTCAAGCGAGCTGAAACTCGGAAATTCAGACCAAATTTGATAATAAAATTCAATCATTCTATGAACACTGCACCAGGGCTTGATTGAGCAGTATCTTCAATGTTATGATTTAGTTTATTGGAAATAGTATAAATACAACCCAACTCACCATCACGTTGCTCATTGTGTTGTCAGAGTTTAGCTTGTCCATCGGCCACTCGAACGAGATATTCGGATACAACAATGGTGCAAGAACAACGGGAACCAGTTCCCGCGGGTAATCACGTCTAAGGGTTTTCAGGAATGACTCCTTAGTTTCTTCGGTAATACCGAATTGATCTTTGTGGAGCAAGTGTGTCAGAATCAAGTGGATGACCTCTGGCGTTGTTTCGTGTAGGCCTCCTTCAAGATGTCTAGCTGAGCCTTCTGTGAAGCATGAATATTTATAGTGTAATACATACACCAAATAAATAATGAACACAACACATTATTTTATCTGGTTATTAACATCCTGAGCAATAGCACAATATATTCCAGCCTGGCAACTAAGTAGTAATACAAATCGTCAAAGGTGAGGATAAACCAAATATGTAGGAACCAATCTCTACTTGTGTATGAACTAATGGGAACAAACTAAAATAAATCACTGAATAGCATTCATACCATACTGAGTTTGGAACTATATGAAAAATACACAAAAGCACCAAGCTGTCAATCAGCTGTCAAGAAATGCACTGCATTCTAGATACATAACAATTGCCAATTATAATGAAGGTTTGCAGGGTGCAAAGAGTGCACACTAACGAATTCGATTCAGTAATAAAAAATGGGAAAAACGCCAAATAGAAACAGAATGAGTTATGCAAAAAAAAACAGCTGTGCAGCTAAACAGATAGCAATCAGAGGGGTATGCTCATTGCTCACCCATAAAATAAATGGGTTCATGGGAACCAAATTGAAAGTACCTACCTAGATTCGAATTCGATAAGTCAAACATTTCGATAAAAATTAGTTGGTACGCAATGGTAAAATATCACCAATTTATGTTATGTATGATTTGTAACCATCTTCGTAAATAGGCAGTAAAAGTAAAAGCATAGCATCCCCAACTGCAAAGCACTGCTGATCCGGATTTTAGATTCGCAAACTTTTTGAAGATCTGGTTCGGGTTTGGATTCGAATTAAAACCCCTAGATTTACACCCCTACAAATACTAAGGAGAACCAAGTAGGTACTAGGTAGTAAATTTGGTAAGAAAAGAAAAATCATGAAGAAATAATTGTTATCCTAAATGCCAATGTCCTCGTGCAGGAATTCTAGACTTACCAGTGTCGATGTAACTATGAATTAGATCTGGCAGGCGTGACTTCGCAAACTGCAGAGCGTAATTTCGAGTGTCCGAGTTTGTAGAATGAACGAGTGCTAATCCAAAAACCACTTCTTGGACTGGTGTTAATTTTAGGACTTTTGTCAGCTGCGAGAATAGTTGTGGTGACGGCTTCAATGACTTCTGGTTATGCAGTGGGTTGTCGATAGCGTGACAGATGTTGGAGACTAGAGTTGGTTTAGTAAGTAAAGCAGCGCACTCTTTGACCAGCAGCTGGGTTAGTTGAGAGGTGCTGCTGGTCTGGGTGCTAGTTGCTGGTACTAAACTACTCCAGTCAACGGCAGAGAACAAGCAGCGTAGCAGATGCCGGTCACACTCGAGGCCGTGCAAACCAGTTAACTGGAAAAAACAAGAACATTTATGTCAAGATATCTGTCCGAGTTCATGAAATGTCCTAAAGACACGGTAGGATGCTGGGAACCGAGCAGGCCCAACCAAATAGGTACTAGTATATAGGTACCTAACGCCAATGTTCTACAATGGCTTTGCTCTAGAACACATAGGTCATAATCAAATCTTTAAAATGATGGTCTATAGGTACTTTCAGCTTGATCAGATAACGACCAATGGCTGGCAATGAGTCAGACCTCATACACCAAAAAACGGAGAAAACAAGGGCCTGCTCCGAAAGTAACCTAGTAGGTAGGTAGGTAGGTAGGTAGGACCTAGAAGGAAGGTAGGTAGCAGTTCGAACAACCTACCTACCGTGTGGCTATTGTAAAACTGAATAGAGGTACAAGAATTTTACACAAAGCTAGCTGCTTAGTACATAATGTCTACCTAGCAACTAGGTACTAGCCAACTAAGTAAAGGCCGATGCACAATTGACGCGAACGCAAGACGCGATACGCCAACGCGCCGACGCGAACGCAAAACTCCTAGAACCATGTTCAACTCTTTGCGTCACGCGTTCGCGTCAATCCTGAACATCATTGAATCGGCATTCTTGAACTATTCGCGTTTGCGTCGTTGCGTTCGCGTCAATTGTGCATCGGCCTTAAGTCATTGTTACATTGTAGGTTCCCAGACATTTTGCTAACGTACGTCGGAGGTCTTTTTTAGGTAAGGTAGTACTAATGGATCTTTGCTCTACACTCACATGAGCTAATTCTTGAGATGCCTCCTTGCAATTTTTTTTAGATAATGTTGTAACCAAAAAACTTATTTGTGATAAGGCAAACGTTAACGAGTCCAGGTTCATAGTTCCATGAATACGGCCTGGAAAACTTCAAACGCGTTTGAAGCTTTCGTCAGGATCCACGAAATGTTGTCCTCGGATTTCTCCTTGTTGTAATCGTTTAAACTACATTTATAAATGTTTAAGTTCAACATCGGAATGATTATTGAATAGCACAAATTCAGAACAACATGTTGATGTACAAATAATTCACGAAAGTTTATATACAGGTGATAGTTTTACACAAAACACAGTCCACAAACAAACGCACAGTAGAAAGACAAAGAAAGATGGCGGCTGCTGATTTGCGAGTGCGAAGTACCGGATTGAGAAATCTATGGACCTTGACCAGCGTCACCGCTTTCATGATACTTCTTTTGTTTTGTTGGCTTCGCTTGGCCTTTTGACAGTTGGGTCGACCCAACTTGACAGAATGACAGCTGTTCTTCTCAAGTGTTGCACGTTTTAGCAAAATGTTTTAGTGTGGATTTATGTTAAATATTTACATAACATTTAATTATGTCTCGTCACAGGAATGTGCGGTCTATGAACTATTCCGATGGTAAGTTCATTACACTAGAACCGCACTAAAATTAAAATTATCCAACTTTTTTTTTATCAATGTGAGGTCAGGGTCCTTTTAGCCTATACAGATGAATGATTATGATGATGATGATTGGGAGATGATGGTGAAGAATAGGTAAGGATGGTAGGTGGGAAGGAGGCGGTCGTGGCCTATTAGTAGGGTACCTTCCCAGCATTTGCCTGTCGACTGAGGCAACACCACGAAAAATACCCAGTCAGGAAGGACGGCCGCGGGAATCAAACCCGGGCTTCCGGAATACAAGTTCAGAGTGTTACCACTCAGCCATACCTGTACCGTCTATACTATTTGTTAACTAAGTCTAGTCTATACATTTGACTTTATAATAATGCTGTGTCTAGCCGACCGGCCACCCGGCAAATTAATGAAAAGTTTTTCAGCCGGCCACCGCCAATAGACCATAGACCCACCGCCCAGTATTCGACTTGAATGCTTCATTGTTTCATTAATATAGATAATTATTACATTTTCATCATGCACGGTAGGTATAAATATTAAAATCATCCAGAGTATTTATCTATTTTATAAATTACACAGAAATGTGTAATTTTTTACTCAGAGTGTGTAAAATCCCATAGTCCCTGCGAAAGAGTAACAACTGAGTTTTAAGTTAAATGAAGAAAAATCACACCTTTCTTGCCCAAAATTAATTTGTATAACTATAATCAAACAAGTAGACGATGTACAGAGCTCGAATATGCAATAATACAAAATAAAAAAGTAACACTAGGTTTCACCGTATCACTGGAATCGAACTCGGGTCTCCAGGATACCGCGCCGGCATCATACCCAAGCAACCAACCGAGCAATGATGATTTGAGAATTATTTAGCCAATCAGCCCTGACTCGTGCTAAAACCACCCAATATGCTAACAAATAATAATGTATTAATAAATCATATCCATAATCTAATCATTATAATAACTATTTGTATTTCAATTGAATTCAATTTCATTTACCTACATTGAAGGCGGTATATTTTACTCTTGCGCATGTTAAAAAAATTGCGTTGGCCGGTCGAATAAGATTCTACTATTCCGCCGGGTGGCCGGTCGGCTAGACACTCCGTTATAATAAACCTATTAAATTTCAACTATTACATCGGGAGGAGGTCGAACACATGTGTGTAGGTAGTGCCTTCTTTGTAGGTACCTATGGTAACTTTTTTGGACTTGGAAGAGTGCAGTAGTAGATAGCCTAGGTACCTACCTACTACCTACTAGTAGGCTACGTTAGTCCAAGGAATAGTCCGTATTAAGGCTGTCGTATCAGCAAATACTAAGATTTCTGAGCCAACATTTTTTCTTCTTCAGGTATAAAACCGGGTCCACTTAGACCGTTTTTGCATTTTGCGTTTTCCGTTTTTTTCTAACTAACCAATCCGTCTGCCGTAATCAGTTTCTGGACTTGTGTTTGGTCATAAGAAAAAAAACGCAAAAAACGGTCTATGTGGACCCATCGCACGTGCCCCCTATAACAATCCCAATCAACGTAGGTACTCGATGTACGTCGATGATGTAATCAACAAAATGGGGACTATTTATGGAGACATGAAGGTAAATGGTGCGGTCTCAATATTCGAGCCAAGTCATGCAATATCTACCTACTACCTTCCTAGTACCTAGGTTCACTACCTACCTATGACTAAATAGGTAATAATAATGAGTTTTAGAAGAATAGAGTGCCAGTGTTGGCCACTTGGAGCTTTGTAATTCTTCAGTAGACCTTGTCCTTAATTCACTTGATCTATCATCAAGATTGAGCAGTATGTAAGCAAATAGAGCACCTCAAATCATGGAAACTGATCATGGCATAGATTCTCATGACGCTTACGCTGGCAATTTAGCAATTCAGATAATACGGACTCAAGCTCCCTGACATAAGCAGTGTCAACGCTCTGCACTACAGTGATGATAGGAGCGGAGACACTTCTCCTCCTGCTGCTCCACTTCCATTGGTCCACTTGGAATTACATCAACGTATTCTTTTGTTTGCCCGCTTTTAACAGTAATAGAAGAATCTCTTCAAGATTAGTTTAGTTTTCCATCACAAATTATTCTGTCCAAGCAAGCTTGATCAAGTCTGTCACCTTATTTGAACCTTGATGAATTTCTGGGGATTGATTCACAAAAAAAGTATTACTGCTAATTACGTACTAGTAGGTACTATTGCTTTGTATTATCTTTCATTTAACATTGTATTATTTTTATTGTCTAAGGTATTATAAATCAAAAGATAATAGGTAACTACAGAAATAAATTAGCAATAATACTTTTTGTGAATCCAGAACCAAAGTTCAACTTCCCCGATTTGTTTTGTGTCAATAAACTAGTCCCACTTAATGTCCCGTTGTTCTCTTTTTCAGAGTATGATGGTTATGATGACGTATACGGCCACTCGATGGAAGATGACTACACTATATCTCCCAGTGATGGTAAGAAGAATTCATTTTATGTAGATATTTCTGAATCCATGCTTGATAAAGTTGGGTCATGTGTAAAATTTAAAGGAAGGTAGAACCTGCCTTAGGTACAACCAGAATTTTGTAGAACATTTTAATCATAGTTTAAAGGTTAACGCTTTGGTAATTTGTCAATTCCTACAATGTAGTATGTAGACTGTAGTACAAACTTCTGGTCCATTAGGTACCTACCTATAGAAAATTAAAAAATAAACCACATGCATTGATATTGAGATTGAACAACAGCTTAGTGTAGACGGCTCAAGCTCTACCTCGCAGTACAGCGGGAGTTGAAGCCTTGTAGTTTCAGGCAAGGGGAAGGTGGAGGGACTTGACGGTGGATACGCTGTTGCCTTCCGGCTCCACTATGGAGTGAGCGGCACGGCAACTAATTTTGCTCCGGCCGGCTAGAGTCAGAGAGGGGCGTGGGCGACTGGTCCGGCTGGCGGTGACTCGGGATAGTGAAACGAAATATATAATATGAATGCAGGGATGATAATGCAGTGATGTATGTTCGACAAGAATACAAATAGATTATAGTTGCACCCCTCAGGAACATTACTGAGGATCAGTTAGATATTGAAAGTACTGTCGTTAATGTGAAATTGACCGTCATACAGAATTAACAATAAATCTTTATTGTGTATTTGCAGCTGCCTTCATGTACGACCGTAACCATCCACCTCAGATGTCAGCTTTCTTGGCGGAGGAAGATGACATTGCAGAGGAAGACGAGACTGGCTTGGACGGAGACGACCAGGGACCAGTGCGAAGAGACTCGGAAACCTACCAGCGGCCTCTGCTGAGTGACATTGACGAGGCTCGTCTTCTCTCCTGCATAGAAGAAATACGCAATGTTATTGGAGACACAATATCAGAACATGCTCTCGTTGATATTATTTTAAAACATGACTTTAGTTTAAATAAATCCCTCGATGCAATACTGAGCTCGGCCGCTTCGTCAGCCCAAGCAGAAGGTAAGAATACATTACACAGGTTGTGTAATTGTCAGCTCGCAGATAATGTTTACTTGCCTGTTGGCCGATTGACTAAGATGTCGAACGTGAATTTGTTGTTTGGGATGTTGTTCAGTTTCTGTTATTATCGTCAATCATTGTAACCTAGGTTTTTCCTTGGAATATAAATGTTGGACGTAGATTAGTTTTCAACTAATAATGTTCATTCCACTAGAAGTGTGCCTTTCTGTCGTTACAAAACATGTCTGCTCTTAATGATATTTTCACACCGTTCCTATAATTCTCTAGTGGGGTGGGGAATAGCCTTCTTGTCTAGGGTGTCCATATTTAGAAATTGGAAAATCGGGACAGTTTTGGGTACAATTTTTTGTGTTTTGTTTTTGTGTGTTTTGGGTCTGGGGGGAGGGCCCCCCAGCAACACGCGGGTCCGTACCGCGCAGGCCCGGGAAAATGTTGAAATTCAAGAATGAAATAGATTTCCATTTCTATGCGTTTTAGACTTGAATTTTCAGCGATTTTGATTCACCTAAAATTGCTACTTCACAATTATAGAAATTATGTTTCAAAGTATTAGTTTCCATATTCTCAAAAATTTGCTTTATTGAAGGATATTGCAAAGTCGCCCAAATCGGTGATCGGCGACAACAACAAAAAGTTGGTAGATTGGGTCAAGTCGCCCAATCTGGCAACCCTGATGTCCATAACAGTCAAAGCAAATTTGACAAAGTCAGCTGGCTGTCAGTCAAGTGGCCAGTGGCTGTCGAGACTCGAGACGGCTGTGAACAAACTGTTCATTCACAGAGGCACAGCAGACTATTCGCCGTGCGGCAAATTATGAATTTACGTAAACTTGTTAACATGTCAAAAATCGGGACAAAAGGCGTCCCGCTTGATGGTCATGGGCACAGCGGAGCAGGTTGCTAGAAAACGGGACTGTCCCGGCAAAATCGGGACGAATGGACACACTATTCTTGTCATCCATCCATTTTTCTACTATTGCTTCATCACCATTATAATTTGACATAGTTTCGAAGCAATGTTTCTCCCAAATGTATTTACCTACATAGTAGGTAACTTTATTTATCAGAACTAAACTAGTGAAATTATATTTTTACAGATTCAATTTCGAAGAGGCCTCGAGAAAAGAAGGATACAGGAAAAGATGAAGGTAATTTTGATTTGGCAAATAATTTAATATTCTCAGTTCCATCCAATGAGGAAAAATTATGGCAATTGGCAATATGTGATAGCCTGCTCATGATATGATTTACATTTTTAATACTGTTATTCATACTTTTAATATCTCGATACATTTAGTTGATAACTTAGGTACGAAATTATGTTAACACAAAGCCTCTTTCTTTTTCTCGTTGCTGTCTGGGTGTTCTCCGGTATGCGTCTATTTGGCTGGCCATGCGGAAGGTAAGATGATACTACAGACCAACTTATTGCTAATTCACACACCAACCAAGTTGCCTCCTTAGGAAGTGACATTGCAAAACTAGCGATACGGCCCCTAACAACTTTGACGCAACCCAATCAAGCAACAAATTTAGACTCTCAACTAAGCATCGAATTTGCGAAAAGACTCAACACAGGCCCAAATGACAAAATCACAATTCCTAAATTCCAGTTTAAATCTAATGTTTTAAAAGAGGATTCTTGTGACGATGATGAGGATGGTTCATTGTCATCTTTAATGGCAAAACACCAGAAGAAAATCCCGACGGCGAGTAAACAGTTTTCCTCATTGACAGATCTTGCCAATCAGCACTTGAAATCTAAACCCTCAGTACTTTTTAAGCCACTCGGTGTCCTTCCACAGGCAGTTGTAACAAGTTCCATTCCTTCGCCTGTACAAGTCCCAAACAGCAGCGTAGAAGAGAATGATATAATTGATTTAACTTGCGCGTTGAAAGCTAGTTCTAGTCGACCAAGTAACACCAAGGTCACAGTGAAAGATAATCTTCAATTCAAAACTGAATTCATAGATGATTCTGTTCTGAAGTTGTCAGTTGAGAATCACAACATGGAGAATGTTGATTTCATTTTCAAGGCGCCTCGTAACGCTAAGGTACCAAGGCGCAAGGAATTGTCGTCGTTCGGTAAAGTAGTCTGTCGAAGATGGCTGAAGAGAGTTGATCCACTGTTTAGACCCCCGATTAGGGAAGTCCTCCACGAAATATCTTGTTTTGATTTCCACTCGCCGTCTCCTGATGACATGATTAAACTACATTTGAGGAAAAAATAAATCTGTGTTTGCATGCAATGTTTTTCATTATGTTACTTATGGACAAAAGAATCAAATTTTATTATTCTTTTCAGTTTAATGTATTTTTGTGTTTTTCAAGCGTGCTTTGTAATTGAAGTAGAAATGGAATCCATACTTGAATGAATCTACCCACCTCCTGGGGGGCTATTTTCGAGATCGTTCGAGTAAAATATCATACGGGTACGAGCTGATATGACGTCAGACAAAACAAAACTATAAACTGATTCGGCTTATTGGATGCTATTTCCTTCGGACGGACGTCACTTTGACGTCACGCTCGATTATGTGAGCGCTCGAACGATCTCGAAAATAAGTCCCCTGGTGCTTGGGTTCAAAATAATGTTAAAAAATAATAATTTTCAATTAAAGTATTTTCACAATCAAGGTGTTGCTTACGATATTCATACTCTTCACTTCACTTCAATAATTTGATTCTTCATTTATTAAGCTTCCGCTGCCCAGCTTGTCCCTCTATCTAAATTTTGATTGTAGAATTTGGTGTTTGTAGTGCACATATTTTGTTATGTGCCCTTCACAAACCCAATGAAGATAAATTGTACTGTTTAAAATGTAGATTCAATTAATTATAAGGGGTTACATCCCCCAGCATTGAGCCAATTGTGAACCGAATTCAATCATTGTTCACTGAATCAATTTATAAGGAAGTGTTGCTTTGAATAATATAAGTGCACAGTGCACACATATTTTTCAAGTAGTTGAAAGTTCCTCATTCAAATCCAACTGTTTTAAAGAAAAAGAGACAGTTACCTTGAAGGTTTGGTCTTTCAAGCGAAATTCCAAATTTAGGTACCTACCTAGAATGATCATATTTCGTAAAAAATGCTCTTCTTAAAGATGAAACATTTTATGGTCACTAAAGAGCTCAAAGTTTTGTGATGATTTTAACCTAATTAAATCTATATGTTGTATTCTTACTTGCGATACTTTGATGAGGTGCCTAATCAAATTTACTAGGAAAACGCTCGGTGTAACGCGTTGATAAGCGAGTACCTGTGTGCAGCACATCTAACCATGATCAAACCAAAATTCCGTAAATAATACACAGATATATTCACAAATTTTCTTCAGATACTTACTTGGAAGATTGTCACAAAACCTTGCTTTCAATATAAATTTTCCAAGAGAAGCACAAGGCTTTCCCGTCACTCCCAGGATCACAGCAATGTTACACTTTTCAAGTGTAACATTGTGGATTACCACAAAACCTTACGTTTACTAAAAACTTCCAAGAAAGCATCGTCAAACAGCAAGAATAATCACAGGCAGAATATCAAAATAGTTTAACAACTCCTGTCAATGTCAAAATAATTGTGAAACATATTGTCACTGCCTACTGATACAGAAATGCCGTAATCATGGTCCATAGGTATTTTATGAACATTTCGTAGAAGATTTCGTTGCTACGATACAAAAGTCAAGTTTCCGACGAAACCAATGGAGCGATCTTGCTGAAAATCATTTTGACCACAACCAGAAATGTAATATGAGTTTTGTGAAAAAATTGGCCTGATCCATTACTTCGTTTGGCAGGAGACGCCAAAAGCACAGATACAAACAAATAAAAAAAACAGAGATTCGAGCCATAAGTTTCAAGTGGAGACGCTCGCTCCGCTCGCTTAATTACCAATTTTCCTTGCAACTTTTCATAAACACTCTGGATCAATTAATAACAGATTATTGTACTGATATTTTTCCATCAATCTCTTTGGACAGATATTCAAACACTTAAAACAGCAATAAGTCTGTAAATTCTTGACCGATTGGACTGGAAATGTGTAAAATATGATGATATCTAGTCAAAACGTTGTTTTCATAACTGTGAAACACAATCCATATCGTAAAATTAGATAAGGTATACCTATAGGCAGCGTGTTTAGACAACAGATGGCACTGTAAAAAGTACAGACAGAGCCACCTAATCTGTGGGAAGGAAGCTTACCTTTTGGCAAGGCGTCCAAGTCGCTGCAGTTATATGTTATGTTGCTGCACATATTACGCATTATCACTTCTTAAAATTTACACAAGTTTATCTAATGTTTATTCGCCTACAAAATATTAATAATAAAGTGTTCACAATTTCACTGAATCTGATCACAATAGTAATTTGCGCGACTTAGTTTGATTCCGAAATATTTTGAGTACATTTGTTGACATCTGATCGGTTGCTAGGTCACGGCCAATGAGAAATAAAACAGTTGACGATCTTCCCACAAAAGTTGCTAATTTCTCTCACTCGTGGCGAACTCTCGGTGCCTATACCTATGTATATGAAATACCTACATTACATCTATAAACTTTGCTTTGCTACATAGAGCAACCCCAGAATGCAGTGGAATTTCTGTTTTGAAATGTCATTTCTGACAGTTATTAAAACTGTCAATAAGTGCATCTATGTTCTTGACTGGTAGGGCTGAAAATTTGTAAAATAAGAGACAATGTTGGTCTGAACGACCATGCAAAATATGAGTTTGATTGATCAGATTAATCGAAGACCATTTGATAGATCAAATGGTGGTGTGGCTATAGGCCGTTTTAAATTAAGTATACAAATGTCAGTAAAATCTCTATTACTCTTGAAGCTCATTACAGATTTGTAAAAAATCACTTATAATGCTGGTAAACGTGACCTTGCAAAATTTGGTGATGATCGGTCAAACGATTGCAGTTATATTGACACCCAGCGTTTCTTTCATCCACATTGCCAAGCTAACTATAACTTCACATCAAGTTTCCGATGCAACCAATGGAGCGAATGGAGCGAAATCATTTTGACCATAACCAGAATAGTAATATAAGTTTTGTGAAAAAATTGGCCTGATCCATTACTTCGTTTGGCAGGAGACGCCAAAAGCACAGATACAAAAAAAAAAAAAAAAAACAGAGATTCGAGCCATAAGTTTCAAGTAGAGACGCTCTGCTCGCTTAATTATTGGCCACTTTCTCTGCTAAGATAGGTATGTTTAATATTGTATAATATTTTACTAATCCAAAACAACGACGGAAAAACGAGCTCATATTGCTAACGAAAATCCCAAGTATCAAACTATTATTTTATACACACTCACCTTAGTTTTTATAATATTTATTTAGGTATTGACATTGTTTGTGTTTTTTGAGTATTACCTAGTCAATATTTTCTGAAAAGAGAAGATATATGATGAGAATGCCTTGTCAGGTGCTAAACGCTCTACATCAGCAGCTATTGGGTCATCTACGCGGCCAGACGCTGAATTCGGTGCTCTCAATCTAGCCAAGACACAAGCCGATAACAAGGTATTTCCATCACTTGCAGTTAATCAGACTCGGCTATAGAAGAATCTGTTACAGATGTGTTTGTGGTTTTGCAGACGGCACCCTCTATTAAAGTTGTCCCTTCGGTGACCAAGAGTCAAAACGTCACGAAGGGTTTCAATGTGACGGAACAATATGACAGCTTGAAGCCGGACTCAAACAGCGGGACACCGAGATCCGGTTCGCCTTCTTCAGGAAGAGTTACTCCCGCAGTAGTTGAAGAAACCCGGACTCCAAATCGGTAACTGTCATTTAACAGGCAATGGGACGCATGCAGGTCTACAAAGTGTTCTTGTGTTGGGTCTTCACAATATTGAGAAATTGAGCATCTTGCTGAGAATTCCTATTCATAATCACTCTTTTCCAATAGTTTACCACAATGTTCGCAACATGTCCTCTGGCAGGGACGGTGCACCTAGTCCGCGGAGATGGCGGAGGAATTGTGACGGAGTCCGGTCCCCGATCTCCTCCCTTTCTAGTAGTTGCCGCATTCGAGAGCTCTGCGAGGCTGTTAGGCGCGCAATGAGCTCGCGCTTTATTGTCTCGTATTTGTCTGTAGCCGGAGGGTTGATTATCAGCTCCTCAATCTCCGCGGCATGTTTGGCATCTAGTTGGGCTAGGACGTAGTTGAATTTTGTAGCGTCTAGCGTGATTCGTGCGAGGGCGAATTGCGCCTCTAGCTGTGCAAACCACAGCGCTGGCTTTTCTGGCCAGAATGGTGGGGCGCGGACGGCGACCTGGTTTACCCTCCCCTGGTCTTCGTTCTCCACGCCGTCTGGGTTCACCATGTTGAGCGGTTGAATTTGTGGAAATGCTTTGGATGAATGTGTGCTGTGACTTACTGTGCTGTTGTCCCGTGCTGCGCTCGCTGACTCCTACTTTATTGTTTGCGTCGAAATCGTGTACTTAGGTATCGGGGTCACCACTGTGGGAATCACAAGGCGCGGGGAACAAGATGAACACTGACACAGTAATTATGCAAAAGGTTTATAATTGGCGAAAGGTACAAAGTAATGACAAAGACAGTTGGGTAAAGACGACGAGTGAATCCGCGTGGAAAAGTCTTCCGCTGGGACGTCTCTCTTCTCCCTCGTCGGTGTGTGTTCTGCCGCGGCGTGGGCAGCGCCAACCCCTCCCAACTCTCACCTCTACTGCGCAGGTTCCGATGTGTAGTTTGCAGGCGGGGATGTTGGCTCGCCTGCATGATTCAAGGACAGGCGGGAACCGGTCTACTGCGTGAGGGAAGGTTTGGTGCTGGTCCGCCACAAGTTCATTCATATGACGGAAATAATTATATAAACCAAACCAACACCGTGTATAAGCGGTATGCAAGCGTCCCATTACTACACTTATGTAGACTTTATTTTTTCAATGTAATGTTTTCTTTTAACAAATCTTCATTTAGAACATTTAAAAATATATGGATGGAATCCAATTAAAGAACTTTTGAAATGCATGTCATACTTTTTTGAAAGAATAATGATTTGTGCATGTGGACATTAATTTTGAGTTGTTGGATTTTCTTTATTCAGTTACACAATTTCTAGACCTTATTTTTTCATCAACGAGAACTTGTGTTTGTGCACTTCCCCATGATTTAAGTGTACTTTTTAAAATTAGTTATATTTTATTGTTATGCTGTGGTTTCTACTTTAGGGGACGGGATAAACAAATTGACATTGCTGCTCAGTATGCTGCTGACAGAGGTGATCGCAAGGATCAACTGCACATGGTTGTGATCGGTCAGTGAAAATATTTTAAATACAAATACTAGGTACATAATTTAATGTGTAAGGTTCCATGGAGGGGAGTGTGTACTCAAGGTTCTTTCATGAATTCTTTTAGTGCATCCCTACAACAATCATAAATCAATATATGTACATAATAGTTGGTTGAATATCAAATGAACGTCTTTCAAACTCCATTCCATGGAATAACTAGACTATCTCCAATTCATATTTCACATAGTTGTCACTGTAAAGTTAAAAAATTGTGTATCCGTGTAGCTTCTCAAAGAAATATTGATGTTCCAGAACATGGATATCTGCATCCCATTCCTGTGATCTGTGTAGAAGTTTGATGGACTTTCTGTTCCACACAGGGCATGTTGATGCTGGCAAGAGCACTCTGATGGGCCACCTGTTGTACTCACTAGGACAGGTCAACAAGAAGACAATGCACAAGTACGAGCAGGAGAGCAAGAAGATTGGCAAACAGTCATTCGTCTATGCCTGGATATTAGACGAAACTGGCGAGGAGAGGTGAGGCTTGAGTCTTGACATTGTTTAAAATTTTACTTTTAAAATCTATATTCATTTGTTTACAGTTTGGGTTTCATAAGAAGATGAAGCAATTTCTTTCTGAACAGAAAATATAAGTCTTAATAACACCGGACACACTGTCAACTTCTGTGAAAGTGGAGAGTGGAAGCAGCTCTCTCATTGGCTGACAGCTGACACGTGACCTTTTTTGACGGTGCTCTTATTTGGTGGTCTTATTTGCTCTCCACTCTTGCAGAAGTTGACAGTGTGTCCGGTGTTTTAGACAAGTTGGTCTATAAGCTGATATAGCTTGATAAGCCTATCAACCTGCCTGATAGCTTAACTGTTTTCAGTCTTATTTATACGACACATGATACTAAATACAAATTAGCTCTTTATTTTCTTTTGTCCTTGAATAAATTGCTAACAGGTAAATTCCATACACTCGACAGCCCTCTTGAAACAATTCCGTGACTGCCTGTGTTGCCAGATCTCGAGGCGTGACGATGGATGTGGGTCAGTCTCAGTTTGAGACGGCGACGAAGAGCGTGACCCTGCTGGACGCTCCCGGACACAAGGACTTCATTCCGAACATGATCACGGGGGCGACGCAGGCCGACGTCGCCTTCCTCGTCGTCGACGCCACACGAGGGGAGTTCGAGACGGGATTCGAGAGCGGCGGACAGACCAGGGAGCACGCCCTGCTCGTCAGGTCGCTCGGTGGGTTGTGTCATTTTACATCAGTTTCACAACCACAATGTCTCGGCCCTGATCAACTATGACAGAATCTATCCATAGGGATTTAGAGGGTTTCTACAAACTAACAACTAATGTTAGCAATTAGCTGGTCAATATGATTTCTCACTTCATTTCGACTTCATAAACTCCAGGACCCTTATGATAGCATAGTGCTACTTAGGGATGTAAAATTTCCGGAAAAATAAAATATTGAAAATTTCCGGAAATATTTGCCGAAATTTTCCGGAAATATTTCCATAAGCTATAACAGGCGTTACGTTCACTAGACAACACATTTGAGAGTTTGTATGCAAGAGGAAATGTGCAAAGTGTAAAGAAAATTTTTCTTTTAAACCAATGCTACAATTTAGCAGTTAATATTGTTTTCGGAGTGAGAAACCAAAAGCAATGAAACCTCACGGTTTTCAAAATGTTATGGAAGGCAATTAAACATTCACTGTATTTTTCCAATAAATAATAATACATTCCGATTCTGATATCATGGCAGTAACAAGATTTAAAAACGATGATACGAACCTCACAGTACAAACCTCACAGTACACCCCTTGATTGCAAAAGCTCAAGTAACTCTAAGGAAATTCCATGCCAAAGCATTGAAAAGAAATTTGAAATACTTATGTAGGGTACGACTCTGATTTTGTTCATAATTTGGTATACATGTCCGAAATACACCGATGGAAGGCGAAATAAACACATGACTCTTTCAGCGTTTTTCCCATATTTTGAACGGGGTCCGAGAAACGGGCCCCTTAAAAAGTCATTGTCTGGTGGGCCTTGCTTTCTTAAAAAAAAATTATTTTTATTACCGTTAATGATAGAGACTTAATTTTTTTTAAAGAAATGAAGATCTTAAAATTATTAATTTGATTATAATTTTATGTGGGCCCAAAAATGAAAAAAGGTGGGTGGATGCCCAAATTGTCCTTAAAACGACCCCCCTAAAAAGTATTTGTGATATTTTGTAAAAAAAAAATAGGTATCCTAATTGAGCGAGCGAAGCGAGCGTCTCCTTTTGGCTCTTTTGGCACGGACCTCTGTTTTTTTTTTTTTTTTTTTTTTTTTTGTGTGTATTATTTTGTCTGTTATCTGGAGCAATAGAAGTCGCACCGTTTCACCGATCGATCTGAAATTTTGCACACAGGTAGAGACAACCTTCTCTGTTTGCTGACCCCAATTTTTTTTGAAATCTATCAATTGGTTAAAATTTAAATAAATATCTCCTGATAGGTTGAAAAATGAAAATGGTGTTCGATAAATCTGGTCAAACTCATATTTTGGCTATACAGGTCAGAGTTTTTCTTCAATCGAGCTGAAATTTTGCACACATGTAAAACCAACCTTCTCTGTTTCCAGACCCTAATTTTTTTGAAATCCATTCATTGGTTAAAATTTAAATAAATATCTCCTGATAGACTGAAAAATGAAAACGGTCTTCGATAATTCTGATCAAACTCATATTTTGCATGATCATTAAGACCAACATTGTCTCTTATTTTGCAAAATTTCATCCCAATCAGTTAAAAACGTATGAACTTATTGACATTTTTAATATCTGTCAGTAATGAAGTATCGAAATGAATGTTTTCCAGTGCCAATTGGATTGAATCTGATTTGCTATATTTACCAGGGTGCTTAGATGCTATATTTTCAAGTTCCGATAGTTCGAAAAGCATAATACTTTTATGTCGATTGAGTGATCATATTTCAATTCAATATGTATGTTTGTATGTACTATATGTTTTCTGTGCGTTTTTTTACGCATTTCCGGTTCGAGAATTTGCTTGTACCCGTGCTCGCTCATCAACGCGTTACACTGAGCGTTTTCCTAGTTGTATATAACATCCCCATAAAAAACACTCCGTGTAAAAACACCAGCCAAGTCTCTTCAACTATAAAAAAATAGAAGAAATCTAAAAAATCAGCACTGAAAATTAGTGATATCAAAAAATGGGCCAAGTCAAAACTTAATTTTAAAAACCAAAATATACTTGGCGCATCGTGTACATATAAATAGTATAGAATATGCCAAAAATCAAATTTACGTGAATATATATAATATACCTACAATACTCTTAAAAACGATGCGCCAAGTATATTTTGGTTTTTAAAATTAAGTTTTGACTTGGCCCATTTTTTGATATCACTACTTTTCAGTGCTGATTTTTTAGATTTCTTCTATTTTTTATAGTTGAAGAGACTTGGCTGGTGTTTTTACACGGAGTGTTTTTTATGGGGATATCACTAATTTTTTTAGTTTATTTACACAACTTGTAACACACATCGGAGCAACAATGACTAATTCCTTTGAAAAAATAAGCCATTTTCAATTTGGTTAGGTATACTAAGAAAAGTTGCGTTTGGTACCAAAATATGCTTAAAGTGATATTACATAAAGAAAAGCGAAAGATTCGTTCCAATCAGTCCAGCCGTTTTCGAGATATGGCATCACTTCCGGTTTAGCAATATGGCGGCTGAAATCACTGCCACCTAGAATTTACTTATATAAATGTTTTGTATCATTATAAGCCTTCTGAATATAGTTAATGTAGTAAGAGGTGATTCAAGTCAGATTCTTAATTTTTATGACGTCATTTCCGGTTTCGGTAATAGTACACTTCTTTTTAGACTATTGATGTTCCATAAAGATGACCGTCTGAATCATTTGGCGCTAGTTTCATTCCGATCGGTCAAGCCGGTTTCGAGATATGACGTCACTTCAGGTTTCAAAATGGCGGCTTCCGGTTGGTTTTATAAAAAGGCACCTCAGACGCCAAAAGTGCACATGTGGTAAAAATTTCAGATCGATCGGTTAAGCCGTTTAGGCTGTGGCGGTGATAGCGGTGTTTCCTGATATCATCATCATCATCATCATCTGAAGAAGAAGAAGAAGATGAAAGTGATGTAATTTCACGATTTTCAAGGCCCTCTAGCTCGCAAATGGTATAACCTATTGTTGGCTCACTTGGAATATTTGGTAGGGGGGTCCATAGCTCCAAATTAAAATATTTCTCAACAATGTGATATTTCCCATTTTTGAGATCCAGTAGGCCGAAAATACTATGTTGTTGCTTACAGTAAAAGTGTTTGGTCTGCTCCTCAGATTATTAGGCATTTACAGTATGTTGAGTGATTGTGAGCGTACAGTACGACTTGGCTGGGTGGAGCGACCGCTCCACTAGATCCTTGCAAAGTTATAGAGTGGTAACTTGTACGCTATGGAAGCTATGCGGTATAGTGTAAAATAGTACTAGGTTTTTGCATTATATTCCACAACTAACCAAAAGATACCCTTCCCACCCTACCACGGAAGGTTTAAAAACTGTTTTTGGTTCTTACAAAGTCTGCATTTCAAAAACTATTTTTTTCGGAAAAATTGGAAAAACAAAGTTCGGAAAATTTCCAGAAATATTTCCATTTCCGGAAATATTTCCGGCCACATCCCTAGGCAGGCAACAATGAGATGACATCACGTGCAAACTATGAATTCATGGTCAAATATGGTCAAATACAGTTTTCTGTCGGTTGCTTCTGGTATTCCTGATGCACTTCTTTCATGCTAACCAACACATTCCTACGCGTGATGAACACATTGGGAATGAATTTCAAATTAATTGTTCATTAAAGAAGTTCACAAGTACAATAACAATGCAATATATATGTATTTGGTTTTAAACGGACAATAATTAGACCATTCATTAGACATCTTCAGGCATACAGTTCCTTGCACCAAATGCATATGTGTCATACGATGCAGTCATTCATGAAGAGGTTAAATACGATTGTCTCAACTTGGCTTAACGAGTTGCTCTTCAGCTCGAGCGATAAGAAACCTGGTTTTTCAGTAAAGCTTCTGGAGAGGCAGGATGATAGGAGGGGTAACCGGTGGTCTGACAGTTCTCGATTATTTAATTTAAATCGATTAAATCGTTTTGATATGTAAATATATGTCATCATGTTCAGGGTGGTCATCATATCATCTTTTATGGCAATATTAACCTCAACAATGAAATGTGTCCAGGAAGTCATTAATTTTTACTTCAAAGACGCTGTAATGTGCCGTAATTCATTCATTCAATCATCACTTAGTAATGCGAATGAGAAATACACACTGAAACTTGGGAAAATTCACACAAACATGAATTTACCACTAAAATATTACGCACACAAAGAAAAATGTTGACAGGATGAAGCCAGCCATTTTAGATGTTGTAAAGTGCAACCATTTTCAAGGCAGCAAATTCAAATTGATAATTCGATTATTTTTCCTAACATTGATTAATCATTTTCAATGTCATAATCGATTAATCATTCGATTAAATCGTGAACGTGAACACCCCTAGTTCTTAGTGAACATTCTCTGCCTCCATTCCATTCTCCTTGGTCGGAGATCTCTAACTCTCATTAGTCCGTTATGTCCGTCCGGCCACGTAGCTCAGCTTTCACCCGGCAAGTGATAGCTTTTGGACATTTTTCATTTTGCGCATCCCTCGTTTAACTCGGTAATTTGTATACCCAAGCAGCCATAGTACCAAAGTCAAATGCCCCAATATTCAGTACAATTTGTAAATGAAAGTATCATGCAATATAATTACGTAAAATGTAGAAGTTTTTCATCTTCTAAATGATTCCTGGGTCATTCAATAAATGTACATGATAAATGTAAATGAACAATGCTTAGTAAATTGATTAAAAACGCTGTAGAAGCGGAGTAAATCAATCTTGAACTACATTGCCAGTACGTACATATTGAGAACCGAGTCACCAGTATTGTGTTGCCATAAGTGTGCCAGTAGAGATGTCAGGTATGGAATGCAACTCACGTCCATCAAGCTTCATCTCAGCAGCCCAGCATCCCGACACAGGAGCAGATCCACAGCGATCATTGAACACTAGTTCTATACATGAGCAGCAGCTCCGATCATTTACTGGAAATCAAGATCAAAATCTAAATCTAATACCCCAAATATTCTCAAAAACCATTTACCTAATACTATGAATCTATGAGAAATCTATGATCTATGAAATCTATGAATTCACTTCAGTTTAAAATTCTCTCCACTTCATAAAATGAATTGTTAGAATAAAAACAAATCAATTGAGTTATGACACAAAAAAGTAAGAACAAAGTGACAAACCCTGTCGGAAGTCTGATGTGGCAATAGAATATGCTATTATGTAATATGTTATCTATGGTATGCTGTCGGGTTGTTACTTCACATGTGGCAAAGCCTCCAAAGTCTCCCAAGCCTCAAAAGTGGACCCAGCAAGTGTGTAGCCATAGCCTATCCTTCCATGAGACGAACAGTATTGTTCAAACCTTGCTCGACAGTTAAGCCCTGACAAGATACAACCCGAGTGATGGCCTGCCACCCCCTTACACCTACACTGATGACTCTCCTTGAATTTTAATAGCCAACTGCATTGAAAGATATTTGGCACCACAACAAAACAACCCTTTCCCCGGCACCTGCAGGGGTTGAGAGATATTTATAAAAACCGGACACGCGTCAAAACACTCAGGACTACAAGTTATGCCCATTGTTGAATTTTTCACAGCATTTGCTGAACTGGCTACACACTCGCTGGGTCCACTTACCCCAACCATGGAAAGTCCCCGTTTTGACATAATGTGCTTTAACAAGAGTTAATGCCCTCGAGCAGATGCCTTTCGAGCAAAGCTGTCATGGAACAATCACTAGACAACACAAAGACTTGACGTCCCGGAGTTGAACAGAGCCCTCGTCTAGTTCTTCGCGCCAGGATCCAGATTCCAGTTAAGACCCTTCTTATGAACCCCCTGGATTTTGCTGTCGAACTATGACCACAGCATTAGGTCGCCACAGTTTTGTCAAGGATAGCGTGAGGTAGTTCCAACCGATCATTTACTGGACATCAAGAAAACCTTATTATATTACCCATAGACTTCAAGTATTCGCCATAACAAAATATAAAGAAAAATGATAAGTCAGAATATATAGCGCCCATCCCCCTATGCCCAACCCCTCTAAACAAAACAAGAAGACAAGTTATTAGGTACCTGCTCTGCATTACCCTACGCTGGAAATCAAGAAAAGAAAGTCAGTTATCATCTAAAACCCCAAATATTTTCAAAAACCATTTACCTTATACTATGACCCTTACTTTTTGTAGTGTCCGAAATTAACTTGGTATTGTAAACATACCACTGTAACCAAAATAATAAGAAAAATTATTCCCTACTCTAAAATATTGATAGAAAAGAAATAATTCAACAAAATTCAATTTAAATCTGACACAAAACCCTGTTAACTCTGACGGGATGCTCGAGGCCCCTGCATCGAACCCGGGTCTGCTGATCAGCTTGACAGAACCAGCTGTGACAACAGAAACAGTCGTTAGAGAGCAGACTAGAGGTTAGTCATGTAACACTGGCGGCGGCAAACTACAATACTGGTAACAATTCTCAATACCGATTAATACCGTTCATACAAATATAATTCATTTTCCCTTTTTGGAACTAGGTTTACATCTTTGTGGAAATAATAACATACAAATATCAGCCAAGTTTCCATAGCCGAACCCATAGCATGGAGCTGAAGCTTGGCAGAAGACTTGGAGAAGTAGTGATCCGCTGGAAGCGCTAGAAATGGACCATCTCCGACGATCTTGCAGGGTGTTGAGAGTAGAGAATATACACAATACTCGAATAAGAGAGAATGTCCGTCAACACGATTGTGGATGGAGTCGAGACAAGGCAGTTGGTTTGGTATGAGAATGTCAGGAGAATGGAGGAAAAGAGATGGCTAAGATGGATGTGGGTAACAGCCTCATGCTCAAAAAAGTTGCGGCCACAAGTAGAGGTATTTGCGGATGTCAGTCCTCAACACCACAAGACCGTGTGCTAATAATCTTATGGGCGGAATCCAGTAACACTTGAAGTATAGAAATAGTACTTTTGAGCATGAGGCTGTTCGCAGTCAAAAACAAGACAGGTAGCCATTGCATAATTTCAGATTGATGAGGGAACCTCTGTATTGCAATTACAACCCGAAATACAAATGATGATGGAATAGACCCAATCACTAAGTGTCAAAAGCAGATGCTCGCTTTGTTTGTTGATAATACCTAGATTGACTCAACAAAAAGTTTTGTAATCCAGGAGAATGCAAACATAGGTTAGCATTACCTATTTTTTATCAAGGTTTTTTCGTAATGAACAATTCTGATACAAGTGGGTAAAATTTGCTGATAAAGCTAGAGGTTGATATTTCTAAACTGATTCATTTAATTAGATTGATTGGCTTCATGGGCGCCCGCAGGGGGGGGCAAGGGGGGGCGCTTGCCCCCCCTTGGATGTCAGGAAAACATAAAAATTGTATGGAGTTTAACGTATAGTATCATTTTGTAACCAAAAGAACTAAAAAAAATTGATTTCAGTGTAAAAAATCCAAAAAATGCCCTGCGGGGCAGTTTTAAACATGTCCCCCACCACCTCAAAGTGCAATAATTAAAAAATATTGAATATTTCAACAAAATACACCTCAAAACGTCTCAAAATTGATTTCAAAGTGTCCAAAAACCAAAAAACGCCCTGCGGGGCAGGGTGGGGGGGCGCCCCCCACACCCCCCTTAAACCCGTAAAATATTGTTTTCTTTGACCTGCCCCCACCTGGCAGAAATCCTGTGGGCGCCCATGATTGGCTTGATTACTTGCCCACCCTAGTGCATAGTAAACGATGAGGTACTTGTATTGCTGCTGTTTGCTGCTCGTTGGTCTGGATCTTGGTTTAGCAACTACCTGAACATGTCGTACCCTTGGTTCTGATGGAACCGTATCCGACACGTCAGTGAAAGATCTCGCAGCTCCTCTCATCTTCAGTCTCATCCCAGGATTCTTGTGTTCAAATCACACTCAAAGTTGTCACCAAAGTCTTTCGGTTGCTATTCATTTTACATGGAACAACTCAATGTGTTTTCATCTTTACATTTCAGAACCAGTTATTTAATATTGGAATTCATTTCATGTTAAATAACTGTTTGTGTAATGTTTCCTATGATAGATAATCATTTTATTGACCATTCAAAAAAAAATAGGACCTGAAAGTAAATTTATGAAGTGGAGAGAATTTGAAACTGAAGCGAATTCAAAGATGTGAAATATTAAACTGTTGCTTGGATACTAACTTGTGCTATAATTGGAAACATGCAGTATTGTCAAAGCAAAATGTTGACAATGTTGCATGTTTTCAATTATAACACCTTCGAATCCAAGCAACAGTTTAATATTTCACAGGTAGGTAGTGAGGGAAGTGAGCATCTAAAATTTGACTTGGGACAGTTTTTTGGATGTGTTATTCCAGTTTTTGGTGCAATCTGCTTCTTGGATCGTGCTGAAATTTTATGTACATGTAAACTTGTCTGTTTGAAGTCTATTTTTAAATATACAAAATAATGCCAGACACTGGAGTTGATTACAACGTGTCATACGTCCTCAAAAGTGTAAAATACAAACAAAAAAAACATTTGGAGAACCAGATGCCTTAATGTTTTTGAGAGTGTGCCATAACATTTGATTTTTGACATTCTTGAGTGAAAAAAAATCAATAAAACATTTTCGGGGGCGCGACTCCCGTATGTTAAAGTTACCTCTTACCGTTGCATGCATTTGAACAGGGACCCTATTCTAGAACTCTTTCCATTCAACTGGAATCCGATTCCGTGCAATGTTAATCTTAATCTATATGACCGTGAATGAATTGCAGTGAATTTGGTCATTTAAAAAATCTAGAATAGAACCCTGGTCTTAGGTTTTCCTCGTTTATTTATTAAATGAAATGATAGGTTTGCATTCTACTTGAATTAGTAATGCTCAATACACACGACGCATTCGATCGAATTGGATTATTGGATTTTTATGTTATGCGCGTTAAACAACATTATAGAGAAGGGTTCTAGAATCCAAGGTCTCGTCCAATGTTCGAGGTGGATGTGTCGTTAGTACTGGGCTTAAGTAGTAGTTCACACCTAGAAGCGACTGTTTTTAAGAAATCCGATATTGGGCGAAGTTTAATTTAAAATACATTTTATGAATTTGCAATGTTTTGGGGAAAATGTAAAAGATTTTGCATACTTGCACGTTCCAGGGTTTAAGGTGGCTGGATCGATCGATTTTCTGAAGTATTGGAGAGCTTTAACTAATTTATTAAGTGTAAAAAAATCACGTTATAAATTCTTTTAGCACATAATTTACTTTTATAATATACTGGGTAGTTGAAATAGACAACATTTAAAGGGTATTTATACGTTATCTTATTATTTAGAGCAGTTTTAATGCCACAAAGAAGTTAGTTTTGAATTGGATATTGAAGATTTTTCTATAATTGAGCGAGCGTAGCGAGCGTAGCGAGCGTCACCACGGTACTCTTATGGCACTTTCTCTGTGTGTTTGTTTTTTTGTTTGTTTGTTTGTTTTGTTTTTTTTGTCCGCACAGCCCAGGTAAAACCGCACATTCAATCGATCTGAAACTTTGCACATATGCTAACGTAATCTATGCGGTCCCTGGGATCGTTTTTGAGCGGGCTCCTGTGATTGGTCAAGTTTAAAAAAAATTATCTTTCGATTGGTTGCTCCGATTAATTTGAAATTTAGCATAGTCATTGCAACCAACATTGTACCCAATCATACAAAGTTTCAGCCAAATACTCCCATTGGTTAAAATTTAAAAAAATCTTTCATATGATTTTTGAAATTTAAACTAGAACCGATTGAGCGATCAACTTAAAACTTCGCGTGGTCATTGGTACCAACATTATCTGTATTTTTGACAATTTTCAGACTTTTCTGTGTTTAAATCCAAACGTTATTAACATTTTACGGACATTTTGCGTGTTGGCTGTCAAATTACTCAAAAATGTTGATCACGGCTACTTCGACTCTTTATAGTTCCAAGGTAGTTAGAGCAGAAACTTTCAAACGTATGAAACTGATATGACCGTTCAACAGGGGGCTTATTCTCGAAAGAGTTATCACGTCATAAGTTAATAATCATAAAAATGTCATAATATTAACATAGTGAGAGATAGGGCAAACCTCTTCATGAATCATAACTTGGGAGTTATGACGTGATAATTTTTTCGAGAATAAGCCCCGAGATCGTCTAATATTGTGTAAGTACACACACTTTTATCATAAGAGTGGTCCCAGGTATATTTTTTTTTAAATAGATCCTATGATTTTTGAATATTAACAAGGAACATTTTAATCATAAAGGTTCAATCGATCAACTTAAACCTTTGCATGGTTATTGGGACTAATACTTCAGGAATATTTGGAGATTTTTATACCTACAAGTCTGACAAATTTCAAGAATTATTGACTTTTAATGATATTTTCGATCGACATAATTTCAGTTCGAGGTGTTGCGCGTGTCCGTGCTCGTTACACAGAGCGTTTTCCTAGTTTTAATAATACGGTACAATATGGCAACATCGTACATTGGATATTTGAATTTGTGTCGAATCATGATGGCTGAGCTTGCTGAGCTTACACCTAGAGTTTACTTCATGAAAAGTCAAGGTATCTTTAGTGGGCATTTAGTGCCTTCTAACTACCTTGAGCACTCCCATGTTGCCAAAAGTATTTTGACTTGATTCGCAATTTGAATTGAATCACCTATAACTTTTTATTTAGCACACGATGATATTGGTTAATGGTTTATATTTTTTTAATGAAAGTAAATAGATCAAAGATTCTTCTCATATAGGTTTTTTGAAAATCTATCGAGCCAATTAAATAAAATCTTCATTTGTAGAAAAATTTTAAAACCTGCCATATGATAACATGGGGAAAATACTTCCGTCTTATTCGCCTATCTCGAAAACTAGACACGGGAAGTATTATATTTTTTAAAGTGTTGTTTAGGGAATACCAATGAGTGAGTACAGCAAAATTAAACACTAGGTATCTGAAAATATGGTCGATCGACCCAGCCACCTTAAATGAAGTTGATATTTCTAAACTGATTCATTTAATTAGATTGATTGGCTTGATTACTTGCCCACCCTAGTGAATAGTAAACGATGAGGTACTTGTATTGCTGCTGTTTGCTGCTCGTTGGTCTGGATCTTGGTTTAGCAACTACCTGAACATGTCGTACGCTTGGTTCTGATGGAACCGTATCCGACACGTCAGTGAAAGATCTCGCAGCTCCTCTCATCTTCAGTCTCATCCCAGGATTCTTGTGTTCAAATCACACTTAAAGTTGTCACCAAAGTCTTTCAGTTGCTATTCATTTTACATGGAACAACTCAATGTGTTTTCATCTTAACATTTCAGAACCAGTTATTTAATATTGGAATCCATTTCATGTTAAATAACTGTTCGTGTAATGTTTCCTATGATAGATAATCATTTTATTGACCATTCAAAATAAAACAGGGGCTGAAAGTAAATTTATGATGTGGAGCGAATTTGAAACTGAAGTTAATTCAAAGATGTGAAATATTAAACTGTTGCTTGGATACTAACTTGTGCTATAATTGGAAACATGCAACAGTGTCAAGTAAAAAGTATGATTGTTGCTGATTTTAGTAGGTAATGAGCGAAGTGAGCATTTATTTGACTTGGGAGAGTTTTTGGTGCAATATTCTTCTTGGATCGTGCTGAAATTTTACATGTAAACTTGTCTGTTTGAAGTTTGAATTTTGATTGTTGATTTTTTGTTGCTGATTTCGATCTCGCAAATCTCTTTTGTGCTCTTTCTCATCATAGTGAAGCCTGTAAGCACAAAAATAGTGCAAAATGTGATACTAATTTTTTCTTTGGCAGTCCTTTGGCAGTCTAGTTTTTCCTTCAGGAATGTGCTTTCAATAGAAAAAATATTGAGATCAGTGTGCCCGCTGTCTTCTTGGAACCTCGTTCAGAAAGCGTGATCGAAACAAGTGCTATCTGTCAAATGCTGCTTATTATAGATTTCGCAAGAAGATGAACGAATATGGGCTGTAATGAAATATGCCGATTGTATTTGATTGTAGACGCTGAGGTACGCATCATTTCTGTTATTCTCGCGATGTAATTGATCTTGGTACTATTTCTATGAAAGTGCCGGGCCCATGCGCACATGAATCTCTCAAGTTACCTCAAAATTTTAATTTTTGACGCTTTGTGGCGTGACTGCAACTTTCAGTGTCGAATTGAGGGCTTGCCCGAGGGACGTTAGACCAAAACATATCACATGGCTTTCTCAACCAAAGTGCTACAAATTTTCACTTGGTAGGGTACAGTTTAGTCAGTCTTTTCCCTCATCTGATAAGTTAGGCCCTCTGTTAAAACTTATCTACGCAGAAAAGAACTGCGAAAATAACAGTATGATGATTTTACTTACTCGCACCTTAATATTCTCAAATCAAGACCTGAAGTTGAAGGAAATCCTACAAGTTGCCAAGAACAGCAAACTTTACTCTAATATAATAAAAGAGGGCACATATGCATCACAAACCTGAACCAATGTTGTCGGCAAAACATGCGCTCTTTCTTCATCTTTCCAACAAAATGTTGAGACATTAATTATGCTACTAATCTTTATTATAGCCCATTAGTAGCACCGACCTTGAACTCGGCACCATCGTAGCACCAACGTTTGGCGGTATTAGATAAGGGTCCAGTGCTTCAACTCAATGTCATTAAATACCTTTGCATGTATCCATTTAGTTATGAATTGGTAATCTTAGTAATAACTACTTGATTGTTGTGTTAGTAAAGTTTGTCTATTTTATGTTCGGTCGTCCTATAAAAATTGTATTAAAAAATATAACAAGAAAAATAGAAAAAAATTATAGGCAAGAAGTAAAAATACAAATACATACCACTAATATTCACTCAGACTAATAAATTAAACATCCTGTCAGAGTTACTCCCTACCCACTGGAACATTTTATCATCCTCAATTTTCTCCCATGGCCAAGCGCTAGTATAACCTTATCACCTTGCATTGTTCTACAGCTAGGCAAAGGATCAATGATTATGATGATGCTATGAAAGTGATGAGCATGCTTGTCATGAAACCTCACCTGAACGAATGCCTGATTGCCACCGACAGGCGTGAGCCAGCTGGGCGTAGCTGTCAACAAGATGGAGACCGTCGGATGGTCGCGAGAGCGCTTCGAGGAGATCGTCGTGAAGCTGGGCAGCTTCCTGAAGCAGGCCGGCTTCCGCGACGCGGACGTGAAGTTCGTGCCGTGCAGCGGACTGTCGGGGGAGAACCTCGTGGAGAAGCCCGCCGAGCCGCAGCTGCAGGCCTGGTACGACGGACCCTGTCTTCTCGACGTCATCGGTGAGCTCACACTGGAACCCAAGTACACAGACACTGTGTCAGTCACCTTTAGGCCTGGTTGGACAATGTCCTGTTGCAGTCAGCGGTAGGTTAAATCAGTGGTAACCCTGATAACTCATCTCTAGACCGCTAATGTGCAATGTAACTTACGTTATCGGGACATTGTACAACCGGGCCTTGCTACTTTTTACTCATGCCACTTTCATATACTACTTTATTCGTTTTTCTCATATTATTTTGTATAATAATTTCCTCTCTTCTTTTATAAAAGTATGTCATTCTGTTTGGTTTTGTTGTTTTCTTCATACATTCTAAAACTTCCTCAGTTTAGTAGTATGTCTTGTATTACTTTGTAGGACGGTTGCAGTATGGAATACCAAAATACTTGACTTGAAGCTATGAAATAAGGCGTATGATATTCTAATTTATGATTTTCCAGATAATAAATTAATGGAAGTAATGAATTGTTTTGTCCATTGCAGATGGCTTCGTCTGTCCGGAGCGACCCATCACGAAACCCTTCCGCCTGTCAATCAACGACATCTTCAAGGGTGTCGGATCCGGCTTCTCGGTTTCAGGCCACGTAGAGACCGGAGCGGTACAAGTCGGGGACAGAGTCCTTGTGCAGCCGCTCAATGAACCGGCCAACATTAAAGGTAAACACTCAATACAGATATCTACATATTATCATATTTGATATGTGGGTCATTCCATGAGAAATCATATGAGGTCTGTTCAAAAAATACGCGGACTGTTTGAATTGCGCGGCAATGAAGCGTAGGAGAGCAGTGCTGTTCGCAGCATTGTTGAGCTCTTCCTGAGTACCTACAACTGTTTTTTCAGATTTTCGATAACCTTCTTTATTGTAAAGTTAGAGCTGTTATGGTGAAACAAGATTTTTGTGTTTGGCGATTTTGTGATAATTTGTGAATTTTATCAAAAAGGTCTCTTCAGAGGGTCTTCAGTTTTGGGGATTTTGGGGGACGTCTCTTCTCCGGTAATGACACGTTTCAAAAAGTTTTCCTCGTCATTTGCCATTTCAAGAAGTTCCTGAATTACCATCTCAACAAATTTTATTTTTAAGGATGATCTAGACCACGTGACCACCTACGTCATTCCCTGCAATCTTCAAAACGAATCAGGCCGCCATTACATTTTTAAGAAGAAAAGATGGGTTCACTTTCGTTCGAATAACTTAATAATTACCCTAGCTACAATAATTCGGTCAAGGACTGGGGTGTTAATAAAAGATCGCTCTCAATGTTTCATAATATGACACTTTAATAATGAAAATGCTTTACTGAACTAAAAAGTGGGTTTTCACTACGGCAAAACGTCGGCAAAACGTCGACCACGACATGCAAATCAAGTCTCATTAAACTGGACAATACGAAAATATTAAACACATACCTGCAGTTATGATCTATACGATATTCCTTATTTTTCACGACGGATTTTTTCCATTCTTTTACAAGCACAACACATCTCCAAATTACTTCAACGAGCTTACATATTACACCGTCTGGCTCCTCGTATTTAAGTTTTGTTTTACTGTCACGCCAAAGAAACAACCTTGGAAACTCCTGACCTTGCTTCGAAAAGTCATAATAAAGAAGGCAGTGGTTCTAACCTGACAGTAGACAAAACTTAAATACGAGGAGCAAGACGGTGTAATATGTAGGCTCGTTGAAGTAATTTGGAGATGTGTTGTGCTTGTAAAAGATATGAAAATATCGTCGTGAAAAATAAGGAATATGGTATAGATCATAAGCAGGTATGTGTTTAATATTTTCGTATTGTCCAGTTTAATTAGACTTGATTTGCGTGTCGTGGTCGACGTTTTGCCGACGTTTTTCCGTATTGAAAACCCACTTTTTAGTTCAGTAAAGCATTTTCATTATTAAAGTGTCATATGAAACATTGAGAGCGATCTTTTATTAACACCCCAGTCCTTGACCGAATTATTGTAGCTAGGGTAATTATGAAGTTATTCGAACGAAAGTGAACCCATCTTTTCTTCTTAAAAATGATATGGCGGCCTGATTCGTTTTGAAGATTGCAGGGCATGACGTAGGTGGTCACGTGGTCTAGATCATCCTTAACTGAAAGTTGCAGATGAGATGAGTGGCTGAAAAGTTTTTCCGAGACCTTTGACCGAGAAAAGTAGACACCGAGCTTTGGTTTGTCACCAACTTCTTGAAATGGCAAAATAACAATGAAAACTTTTTGGAACAACGTCCCCAAAACCTTCAAAACTTAAAAGACCCTCTGAAGAGACATTTCTTTTTTATCAATTTCAAAAATTATCACAAAATCGTCAAACACAAAAATCTTGTTTCACCATAACAGCTGTAACTTCACAATAAAGAAGGATATCGAGAATCTAAAAAAACAGTTGTAATCAGGAAGAGTCATGCTAAACAATGCTGCCAACCGCACTGCTCTCCTAAGCCCATTACCGCGCAATTCAAACAGTCCGCGTATTTTTTGATCAGACCTCGTACACCTCCTGACCAACCTAGATTTAGATTAAATTTCGTGAAATTGTACATGACGGTGATCTAAGAACAGTTGATTTTTCTTTAATTTTTACAATAGGGTATTTGCCAATGAAATGACAAATTTTGAAAGCAAAATAGGTATTTTACATTACTATTATTTTTATTATTTTTATTTTTCCTATAACTTTCTCATTGATGTCGCAGCGCTGAGCATCGACGATATGCCTGCGACGGCTGCGTACGCCGGCGACCAGATCTCCGTGACCTTGGCGGGCGTCGACATGGCCCACGTCTCCGTCGGCAACATCCTCAGCGATCCCGGCCAGCCCATGCCGGTCACCGAGCGTTTCGAAGCTCGCATTGTTGTCTTCAACATCAACATTCCCATCACCAAGGGCTGCACGGTGAGAAGAACCTTCAATATTTTAATACAAGTAGTGCGAAACTGTTGAAGAGTATGCACTGTATGTTTATTTGAAAATTACTCATGCAGGAACACACAGCGCAAACAAAGAAACGAATGAACATCGGGCAAATCTTATGTTATTCTAGACTCTGATTTGCAATTTGAGGCATGACTCAAAAACTTTATTGTGTAGGTATAATTAAAAATATGTTGGGGAAATTTAATTTATCACACAGCATACCACACGCAAGTTACGGCATGCGTTTAAAGGATACATCTGATTAGGTACTCCCAAATTATAACTGATGCAATTTTGAAAATAAGTAAAGGTAATTGTTCGGTCTTCTGAACATGTCTCCGACCGCTCGAGTAGTTAATTGGAACAAAATCACAGCAGATTTGAACTTCATCTTAGCTATAACCAATTTGCAGCAGGCCAAAGACATGGATTCAAATCTAAGTGGAGGAAGATATTTTAAATTTGCAGTTCTTTATGAAACTTCCGGATGAAATCTCTGTTTTCGTGACGTGTTCCTTTTGTACACGTCAACGAAGTAATGGATCAGGTTACTCGGTTATCTTGCTATTACTCGGTCTCGGTTACTCCGGAAAATTATTCTATGATCGTCCCCTTTGCTGATGGATAATGTGAAAGAAACACTGTGATGGCTTCCATACATTTCGCGGGCTTGCTAATCAAAATGCTCACACAGCATTTTCCTAGTATATTTAATAATAATGTTGTGTTGTGTTGTTGATCAGGTGATCCTCCACCACCAGTCGCTGCTTGAGCAGGCGGTGATCACGCGGCTGGTTGCGCAGCTGCACAAGAGCTCCGGCGAGGTTGTGAAGCGGCGGCCGCGCTGCCTCACGCGCAACTCCACCGCCCTGGTCGAGGTGCAGACGTCGCGCCCCGTCTGCATGGAGCTGTATCGCGACGTCAAGGAGCTCGGCAGGTTCATGCTCAGGGTTGGCGGCATCACAGTGGCGGCCGGACTCGTCACCAAGGTAAGCCGATCTTCAGGGATGCAGTGGGGCCAGGGCAGACCGGGGCGGCGCTCCGGACCTTTGTTTGAAGGCTGGGCGGCACCCTGGCTTCTTTTTGGGAAACAGACATGGCGCGTCCTACCATCTTTTTCAAAATCCTTTAAATTCATTCATGGTTTAAGAATTTATTTTTTAAAATCCAAATAAATTGTATACCTATTAACTTTTATTATACAATACAGTAAACCCTCGTTAATTCGAATTCTAGGGGACCCAAAAAATCCCAGTTCGAATTAAAAAAGTTCGAAATATAAAAAAAAAAAAAAAAAAAAAAATTTAGTACATACCTATTGATTTGATATAACGCGATGTTGATTCATTATTTTTTGCCTTCAAAAGCTAACTCGCACTATATACGCGGCCAAATGCTTTCAAAATGTTGAATGAAGTTTGAATATTCCCGCCTAAAGTGTTCCAGGGCCCTGATTCTATAACTCCATTGCGATCGCTTAGCAATTTCTTCCATAAAGATTAACATTGAAATAATTGCTAAGCGATCGCAATGGAGTTATAGAATCCCACCTCAGGGTAGGCTAACCTGTATACTAAAGAGACTAGACCTACACTTCCCCCACCCCAACACAACAGAGAGCAGTTTGACTACTCTCTTTGTGACAAGACGCTATTGGAAACATTGGAAATGTGTAGTTTGAGTTTGTTTTTTCGAAGTTTGTTCGCGATTATTTTGTCAATCCTTTTGCAAAGTTCGAATTAAAACAACTGTATGCAAGTTATAACATGGGCTGGGACCAAAATTCAGTTAGAATTTCGAAATAACCTAACATTCGATTTATCAAAATTATTTAACATTGTAAAGCCTATACTGAACACTGGGACCATCCACCTAGTTCGAATTTACCCCTAAATTCGAATTATTGAAGTTCGAAATAATGAGGGTTTACTGCTGAGAATTTTAAAGTAAATTTTAAAACATTAAGGCCCGGTTGCACCATGTCCCGATAAAGTTAGCGGTAGGATTTATCGGCTGAAACCATGGCAACAGCCAATGAAACACAGCCATCTAGACCGCTAAAGTTCACTTTAGACTAAAGTGAACTTTATCTTACTTATCGGGACATACCTAAATGCGTAAGATTATCTCTAAAATATCAGATTTTTCTAAAATTTCCGCCGGAGCCAAATTGGAGGGTCTTGCCCCCAAACTCCCCACGTGTCGTGACAGCTGCGGATTATGTCTGTATTCAGCGCCCTGGGGCCCTATTCTATTCTATAACGAAAACAAAATCATTCCGGCCGGGAATCATTTCAGATCAATGTTATCCTTATGGCTATGAAATGATTCCAGACCGGAATGATTTCGTTTTCGTTATAGAGCACTTATTTTATTAGGACTGCACTCCTGCCGATCTAAGCACACTGGCGCTGTACAGGAAGAGTCTAGATCTGGTGACCATCTTTTTCTATGGTACTTCCTGTTACAAACTGCTTACCTGTACTGTTAATGCTAGGAATTATAAAAAATAAAAAATTATAATACTATTGTTTGTTTTGTTGTTTTAACATTTTATTTATTATAAACAGGTTAATACATATAGTCAGACTAGGCCACATAGCCATGACTGGCTAGCCTGTGGCAATACATAATTCAATAAACCATAATAAATCATAAAGAAATACAGCATCAATATTGCAGACATAATTAATTAATTCAATAAACAATACAAATTCATATAAAATACAGGATTATATTACAAAGTATTTACCAAACGTAATTGAGTTGTATAGGAAAAATAACATTAATAATAATAATAATCATCTGATTCATAATAATAATAACATATTCAATTTATGATCTCTATTTATCAACCAATCTTTGATTTCCTTTTTAATAATAACATATTTATCTAACTGTTTCAAAACCGGGGGAATGATATTAAAAATAGTAGGGATTGTATATTGAAGCCGCCTTTTGCCATGTTTATTTGTGTAACCTGGCACCTTCAGTGTTCCCTTTTCCTTTGCTCGCGTATTTACTTCATGATCGTATAATATTTTATATTCATCGTCAAAGTAATACCGTATAATTAATTTATACCTGTATAAATTCCTGAACTGATTGCTGATTCCTATAAACTCCTGTAAGAGGGCTATTTAGGGTAAAATTTTATCATTCTCCAAATTGTGGGTTTGTGCAAGCAAGATTCATGGACATCATTACTACATTCATACTAGTAGAGACGGTTGTCTCACTCCTATACCGATAACATTGACCGCAGTGAAGCCTTTTCAGACCCTGTGATTGGGAAAATCTGGGTGGCCCCGGTGATTTAAGCGACGTCTATAGCGTGAAGAGTAAACTACTTGATGACCAATCACTGACGATGGCTCAACCGCTAATTCATAGTTTACACTTGATGTGCCTGCTGGCACGCAGAATAGCTGTTATTTGACGATACCCAGCAAACACTGTTACATGCCAGGCAGCTCCCATGAGATTTGCCAGTTACATGCCAGGGAGGTGCCAGGCATGTAACTATGACTGGACAACGGGATGCCAGGCACCTCCCAAGGTAGCTGCCTGGCACATGTCTGGGAGCTGCCTGGCACATGTCCATGGGAGCTGCCTGGCACATCCCAGCAGGTGCCTGGCACATCTCTGGGAGCTGCCTGGCACATCCCAGCAGCTGCCTGGCACATCTCTGGGAGCTGCCTGGCACATCCCAGCAGCTGCCTGGCACATCTCTGGGAGCTGCCTGGCACATCCCAGCAGCTGCCTGGCACCTCCCAGGTACATCTCTGGCACATTCCAGCGAGTTCAGCTGCCTAAAATTAACGGTTATTTTGAATTTAAACTGTAAAAAGTAAACTATAATTGCGATATCTACACGGGTTTTCATCATAATTACATTACGACAAGATATTCACAGAGATTATTACAATTGCGAATAGAATCTGAAATAAAACGCAAATGGATTAGACGTGATTTCGATGGCAGGACCTCCAGGTGGCAGGCAGACGCGCTATCCAAGGGACCACGATGGCAGCTGAAGGTTTGGTGCGTTGAAACATAGGTAGTTGAAACGAGCATTTGAAAGGAGATAGGTTGCGGCTGTTATGCTCACGTAAATAATTGATTCACAAAATTAATATGAAGTTAAACTAATAGGCAAATTAAAATGTATTATTTTTAAATAAATCAATGTTAGCCTGGGATTGGCACTTTTAGTGTTATCACTATACTTATAGTTATACAAACACTGGGCTATTACGACGAAGGAATAACATTACTAGTTCACTATAGTTATGTTATTATAATATATAAAAATTTCAGAATGTTATGTAAAAATGGGTTCCTAATCTCGAGTTTGTTGAAAATGTTCACCATGCGGAAATGAGCACATTACTTTATCTTTGATAAAACAAAAGATTTCCCTTGGTATCGCATCTAGTCTCATTTTCACATGCGGTATCAACTCGAGAATAGGCCCCAGCTGGAGCGCCTCTCTTTTCTCCTCGCGATCGAATTCATTTCACTTCTATTATAAGATTTACGCTGAATGAATTACGCCGGTCACGACGAAATCAGAAAAAGACTCCATGGTGCAATGGAGTGCTATCTACTTCTATCTATTTTCCTTCCTTGCAAATATATAAAACCTTTTTTCCGTCGCCATTAGCCTCGCTGCAGAACAGTGCGACGTTAAGCCCCAGGCAAAAAAATAAAACCTTGAAGTTCGAGGTGAATAGGTATTACCTAATTAAGTTTAGGTTATGCTTAGTTCTTATAGCAAACTAATTTTAGAATTATCTAGCTACTTGTTATTTTAACAAGTACCTATAGTATGGCAGTACCTCACAAATATTCAAACTAACTTACAAAATGAGTTTGAACATTTGGGAGGTCCCTGCCATGTAACAGGGATGTGCCAGGCAGCTCCCTGGGATGAAACTGGCATATGCCTGGCACGTCCCTGGCACATGCCTGGCACATCCCTGTTACATGGCGGGGACCTCCCAAATGTTCAAACTAACTTACAAAATGAGTTTGAACATTTGGGAGGTCCCCGCCATGTAACAGGGATGTGCCAGGGACGTGCCAGGCATATGCCAGTTTCATCCCAGGGAGCTGCCTGGCACATCCCTGTTACATGGCGGGGACCTCCCAAATGTTCAAACTACTTACAAAATGAGTTTGAACATTTGAGAGGTCCCCGCCATGTAACAGGGATGTGCCAGGCAGCTCCCTGGGATGAAACTGGCATATGCCTGGCACATCCCTGGCACATCCCAAATGTTCAAACTAACTTACAAAATGAGTTTGAACATTTGGGAGGTCCTCGCCATGTAACAGGGTCCTCCCAAATGCCACCACATTCCTCTCGATAAGGTTTGAACATTTGGGAGCTCCCTGTTACATGGCGAGGACATCCCAAATGTTCAAACTCATTTTCTAAGTAGTTTGAACATTTGGGAGGTCCCCGCCATGTAACAGGGAGCTCCCAAATGCCATATCCCAAATGGTCAAACTGGGATGTGCCAGGGAGGTGCCAGGCATGTACCTTGTTTGCTGGGTATTTAATACCGTATTAACTCGTGTATAAGACGCACTCGTGTATAAGACGCACCCTTGTTTGAGAAGTCTATTTTAAGAAAACACTTAGCATGCGTGTATAAGACGCAGTAAAATGATGAAAAACATTGTGTGTTTGTATACATGATATCCATCTAAATGTTGGTTTTCCAGCTAACTGAGCTCTTTGAATGAAAATCACTGCCAACTTATTGTAAACAAACAGTAATTTCCTGCTTCTGAGAAAGGGGGAGGGAAGTCTCTTCCCAGCAGCTGTTGCTTGCTCTAAGAGGCATGCACTGCCTTTCCTCTGCATTCCAAAACAAACCCAACTCCCCTCCTCCCCTTCCATTAAGATCACCATTCAACAGTGTTTAGTCTATTTTATGTCTGTCAGAGCAATGTTTTTCAGGCGTAAACATTATATTTTGTCTCCTGATCTAAATGCAAGGGAAAACATTTTGTTGCACAAATTGAATATGTTAATAGTGTTGTGTCTAGACACAGTATGAGTAGTCCAGACAGAGTGAGAGGGAAAGGCAGAGATAGACAACATGTGGCAGTCTACCACAGCTCTGTTTACAAACATCCACCTAGGATTTACTGGGAAAAAAGCTTGGTATGCGTGTATAAGACGCAGGGCTGTTTTCAGAATCAAAATATTGACATATAATTGCGTCTTATACACGAGTTAATACGGTAGTTTTATAGTTTAATTGTACATTGCTGATATAAAACAAAAGAAGATCGTGCATAGCGTATAAATGCAACGACGGCTCAATGGGTAAATTTAGCAGTTAGTTCATATTTTTACCACTAGTGCTGATATATGCGCTAACGATGCCGGGTACCCCAATTATTTCTCATGTCGAAAAGGCTTCACTGGTGGAGTGAGAATACCTTTGCTATAGTGTAGTGTATATCTATATATATCTCTCTGCCGTGGTGCAAGCATGCAAATTTTCAGGTTGAAATGTTCATCAGTGTGACCTGGGCAGTGCAGGCAAAAAAGTATACAGAAAATGTGCCACATTAGTACTATTCACGCAAATAAGCAGTACGTGATGGAGCCACTTCTGGCAAGATGGCTACTGTTAGTCTACAGATTCACTTATTTGTTTTGTCAGTTCGTGTTTTCAAGTGCAGTGAAAAAGGAGAAAGAATTGGAATTGGAATTTAGGTATACATTTTCTTTTGTACTCAGCTTTTGATTGGTTGGTCCGATCAATTTAAAAGTTTGAAAAGTCATTGCGATCAACATTGTCCCCAATCTTACAAAGTTTCAGCCAAATCCTCCCATTGGTTAAAATTTAAAATCGTATTTCCTGTGTTTTTTAAATTTAATACGAAACCATTTGATTGATCAACTTAAAACTTTGCATGGTCATTAGGACTAACATTATCTGTATTTTTGAAAATGTTCAGACTAATATCTGTGTTTAAATCCAAAAGTTATTGACATTTTACGGACATTCTGCGTGTTGGATGTCAAATTTCTCGAAAATGTTTGATCACGCAACTTCGACTGTTCACTTCCAAGGTAGTTAGAGCAGAAACTTTCAAATGCATATGAAACCGATAATGACCGTTCAATATATTGATCTGCAGTGCGATTGTATAACTTCTTAGCCGAGATAATGGATCGTTATCGATACCAATTGATGAAAGTAATTTAGCCTATCAGAAGGTAAAGCAATTCAAAGTGCTTAAAGTCGACTTCCTGAGATAAATAATGTGATTATATTTCTGCTATTTCTGCTATTTCTTTTTCCCTGCTGATATTGAGTACACACACTAATATCATATGAGTGGTCCCAGGTATATTTTTTTGAACGAGATCCTGTGATTTTTGAAAATTAACAAGGAACCGTTCAATCAAAAAGGTTCAATCGATAAACTTAAAACTTTGCATGGTTATTGGAACCAATATTTTAGGAATATTTTGAGATTTTTATACAAGTGTGTGACGAATTCAAGAATTATTGGCTTTAATGACATTTTTGATAGACAGATATTCGGTTTGAGGTGTTGCGCGTATCCGTGCTCACTCATCAACGCGTTACACAGAGCGTTTTCCTAGATTAATTTCTGCTTTGCAGACATTTGAAGTGTGTTCTTAACACTGTATTTTTTTATTTTCAGATCTTTTAGCTACTTGAATGGAGTCAGCATAACGATGATTTAATATTACCTACTTACTACTTCTATATAATATGTTTAGAGAATGCTCTTGATACACATTAATGGAAAGACTGTATGGAATTCAAATCAATTAAATAAAACTTGTTTAATATAACTGTTACATTTTGGTTGATTTCATTGAATCCCTCTTTTAAAGGAATTCTCTCATCTTGGTTAGATTTTTGTATGTGTTCTAAGCATCATGGAAGACAATATTAACAAACAAACAACTTAATTTTTGGTACGATAATACTAAAAATTTATTATTGATTGCGCGTCATTTGAAACTGGCGCGCTGAGTATCGGACGTCACTGTAGAGCAACGCTGATTGGCTGCAGCCTCTACCATAGGATAGTCGGCCGCGCGCTCGAACTCTTTGCTCTTCGCTGACATACTTCGATCTATTTATAACACAATGATTTAAAATGCACACTGATATTGTTCCTGAAAGGTACCCAATACGTAAGTCTGTTAATATAAAGTGTTTTACATGAAAACACATTTGCAACTGCTAACTCATTTGCAACGCGCAAATGTGTATACCCTTGGAACGAAATCTGCTCGATTAATTTTGTGCAGCCACTCTTTGTATAATTCAGGAGATTTGTCTTTCTTAGGAAATCTGTGGAATGACTATTTATTTGCATTGTTTTTAGTACTAATGTGACACTGAATAACACAGCAGTAAACCATTTTCGTCTCAAATAATCTACACTAAAACAAAAGTAAATACACACGACGCGGCACAATCGGGCAGAAGATAAAAAGCGATTCAAAATATTTCGTCCAAATAGTGTATAACTACATGACACTATTAATACATGTTAAAAAGTTGGTATTGTTTTTGCTTGAAAATAAACTAGACTAGAACACACGTAAATATGCACGACATTGACACAATATGAGAGAAGAATAGTAGTAGGTAGACTATTTAAAATATTCTGTCCCGTAAGATAATATATAGTGTAGTTTATAGTTAAGTTAAAATAAAGATCAATAAAATGAGATAATCACAAGCAACGTTGAATGTCTCACTATCACACCCTTCCTACATACTTGTAAAACATAGACTGCCAGGGAGAATGAATGTTTTTAACTCGAGCGCGGAGGTTGCAAGGTAGCAGGTAGGCTGCAGTGACGTCAGTGACGCTACGGCTCAAGCCGTTCCCAGGTCCAGGCGACAGGATGTCCCAGGATGTCCCAGGATGCACACATCCTGGGAGGAAATGTATAAACTCGATGATCCAAATGAAAAATACAACATGTTCTCATCAATCCTTTGTGAAAGTTTTGATCAATGTTATCCAGTAAAAAGTGTGAAAATAAACCATAAATTTATAAAGCAAGAATGGATTTCACCAGGAATTAAAAATTCGGCAAAGAACCTAAAATTTCTTTATCAGCTACAGCTTCACTACAAAACTGAAAAATTAATAACAAAATACAAACTCTATAAAAAAATTTACAAAAAAACTATAAAAGCAGCAAAACGACTGATAATAAACAAAAAAATAAAGGAGAAATCAGGTATTGATAGAACAAAAACCATATGGGAGATAGTGAAAAGGCACACTAATAAGTCAAAGATTCAACAAAACAAAAACATTGTCATAAATCATGAAAACCAAACTATCAAAGATCCCATAAAAATTGCTAATATTCTAAATAAAGACTTCGCTAACATAGCCCAAAACCTTGATGTAAATTCTTCAGAAAATGCGTTTAATAGGCATTTAACTAAAGCAAAGCGACCCGTAAATTCATTTTTCATGGACAGTACATGCGATACAGAAATAATTCAAATTACATCAAAGCTAAAAAACAAAAGGTCAGCTGGAGTAGACAACCTCCCAACTTGTATATTAAAGAAAATTGTTACGAATATCTCTCTACCGCTAGCACATATTTTTAACGACTGTATTGATAAGGGAACCTTTCCAAAAAAACTAAAAATAGGTAAAATCACACCGTTGTTTAAGAAAGGGGATAGAAATAAGTCGGAAAACTATCGACCGATATCAATTCTACCCAGTATATCAAAAATTTTTGAAAAATTAATTCACACTAGAATAATAACATACCTTGAGAGGGAAAAACTTCTTACAGAAAGCCAGAGCGGATTTCGGAAAAATAAATCGACGACTAACACAATAGATAACTTCATTCAAAACACTATAAAGGGATTAGAGGATGGTGAACAAACCATTGGAGTTTTTTGCGACCTGGCAAAGGCCTTTGACAGTATTAACCATAAAATACTATTAAGTAAACTGGAATATTACGGAGTCAGAGGACCTGCCCTAGATCTACTCAAATCATATATGCAAGATAGGGTGCAACAAGTTGAAATTACACATATGAATGAAAAGAGAGAGGAAATAAAACATTTATCAAATCCAGAACCTATAATAAATGGTGTTCCACAAGGTTCAATCCTAGGTCCACTTTTATTTATAATTTACATTAATGACCTCCCCGACACAATTGTAGCTTCAGAAATCTACGCAGATGACACAAATATTACAATTACAGGCAAAACCAAGCTAAATCTTGAAGAAAATGCAAAATGTACTCTGTCAAATGCAACAAAATGGTTTTATGATAATCATCTGCTAATTCAAGAAACAAAAACAAATTATATGCATTTCAAATTAAAAAATGTAATAAATGAAACACCATTAAAAATTGTTATGTCAAATAAAAACGAAACTAGTTATCTAAGGGGAGTTGAGCAAACTAAATTTTTAGGAATCATTATCGATAAAAATCTAAACTGGAAAAGTCACTGCCAAAACTTGTTAAGTAAACTCAACTCGGCATATTTCTCTTTAAAAACCATCGTAAATTTAACAAACACTAAAACGGCGAAATTAGTATATTATGCAAATATCGAATCACATATACGGTATGGGATTCAGTTCTGGGGCAACTCAACTGATGCATCCAAAATATTTATACTTCAAAGAAAAGCAATTCGGGCTCTATTTGGACTCAAATACAAAAATAACACTTACATCAAGCCAGATTGCAAACAACATTTTGTAAAACATAAAATTTTAACGATGCCTTGCTTATACATTCTAGAGTCGATACTTGCAATTAGGTCCCAAGAAGAATTAATACAAAACAACAGTGATATTCATAAATACAACACCCGACAGAAAAATAACTTTCATGTAGATAGGCACAGGTCAACATGTACTAAAAAAAACTCTCTATTTTTCAAAACAAAAATGTATAATGCCCTGCCTAAAAATTTAAGAGATATACAAAAATACTCGCTGTTCAAAAAGCAAGTGAAAGAACTGTTAGTAAGTAAGGTATATTATTCGGTAGATGAGTTCCTGCTAGACAAATAAAAATAAACATATGTTTAATAATAACAACAATAATATTATTGTCATTATATTATTATTATTATTAAAATTATTAATTATTAATATTATTGTGTACCTGTCTAATTTCATTTTTTGACATTGAATCTCGTGAATGTGTAATAAATAATACTATGTAACTAGATTTAAAATATAACTGTAGCATGTAGATGTTAATTTATTTTATTTTTTTAATTGCAATGCTATTAAATATGTACTAGGTTACTAGATTTAGTTCGATGTAACCTTTCCACATACTCCACTGAATGGTGTCGACCATAGGAGTCCTTTCAAATGTATGTACCTCTTTAAAATGTACTCATTGAATATGGAAATAAAACTGAACTGAACTGAACAGAACAAAGGACAGGAATGTGTTGTTTGGAGCTCGACGGATCAGAAAAAAAATACTTGCTACAAGATGAGAGTATCACTTTAAGAAAACCTATGAAAAGTGAATAATTTTTCTAGTTTTCACTGAGTGAGTTTCAGTTTATTTCCATTTTTACATTTGGTTATACACAGTGTTGGACTGGGCCGCCGGGCAACCGGGCAATGCCCGGTGGGCCGGTTCAAAATGGACCGATCGACCTGTAGAAAAGGACCGGTGTCGACTTCCATAAAGTATCTCTACTTAATTCATAGTCTAGAATTACAATGTTACGTAGATCACATCCCAATAAGCACACCATCTACTTCAATTGCAAGGTATTCTTATCTTAGAGTATTGTATACTGTAGTGTGGTGTGATAATATGATATCGGAACTCGTCTGTCTGGGCCGCTCAAACCTAGGATGATTACTCAAACGGTTCTTCAAGTTCGGGCCGAGCCGCACTGCAATTGACTGTTTACTTTGGCGGCTCAGAAATGCTCTCTCCTTTAGCTCTATCGGCTGTTAATGGCTGTTTCACTTAACACCAGAATTTTTCTAAAAAAATTATCCAATTGCTTTGATTTTTTCTGCTTCCTAAAAGATTGGCTGCGCTCGAAGATTTTTTTTAAATTAATTCAGACTCTGTAGCAGGACCAGAAAATTCCTAGTGACTAGCAAAATCGAAGAAAATTTTTGGTGGGAACGGAAGGAAAATTCACAAATGAATACAATTTAATAATAATACGAACTATTTGATACCAAAACACATAGAAACTTATTTTGATCATTGCTGTTCTGTTGCTTATTGCCAGTGTTGGGTAGGAACGGAACGAAATAGTTCCGTTCCTAGGAACTAGTTCCTTTTCTTAGGAACTATGGAACGTCTAAGTTCCTTTTTTCTTGGGAGGAACTATGGAACGGTTTAGTTCCTTTTTTTGAGGAACTGTAACGATTTTTGTTAAGTTCTTTTTTTTTAAATTTGACTGTACTTTTATTCCAAAAAACTGCATAGAAGCCACATATTTTTTAATTCTGTCAGAAGTCCTCCTAGCTATTTGGCATCTAAAAATAACTCAAATCAGTCGTCACCTACCCTAACACAATGGACATCTATCTTCCTGTAGTCGTGTGGCCAACCCTTCAGACCAAAGAACTCAATTCCTAGTAATGACTAATGAGTAATGACTCGTGAACAAGTGCAGTGCGCAGGCACACAGATTTCAGATTTCAGATCGTCGTCTTTTTAGCTTTTACTTTGTTTCCTTCCTCACATTTCCTTTCCGATCACAGTGTATGACACAATCACATCGCAATTGAATTTTTAGTTTTTACGAATCTTCTTATCTCTCTTATAATCTTTTCGAATCTGCTGTGGTTCAGTGAATGAAATAATATGGCAGCAAGAGCAAACAAAAATGTTTTACCATTTAAAAATCGGAGAAAATTTTTCTTTTTGGGAGAAAATAATGTGTATTCCGAGTGTTCCAATTAAAAAATTCCAATTCCAATTAAAATTACACATTTCTTTAAAAAGGAACTAAAAGGAACTATAAGTTCCTTTTATAAAGGAACTAAGAACGGAATAGTTCCTTTCATTTTTGAAGGAACTGGAACTGGAACTAGTTCCTTTTTTCGGCGAGGAACTTGGAACTGGAACTAGTTCCTTTTCAAAAGGAACTTACCCAACACTGCTTATTGCACCTTCTTAAAAGGAATTAAAAAATCGATTCATAATCCATTATCTTTACTAGAAATTCAAAAAATTCCCTGGCATGCCAGGGCCTTTGGGGATTTGATAAAATAACAAAATTTGCAGATTATATTGCATGTTGTCTAAAGTTTTCCCAAGAACATTGCATATAACACGTTTTTTAATTTCTTTGAAATGGATGCAACATAGCTTCAAAGTTGATTATTTTGTATCAAAGACTCAAAAAATGCCCTGCGGGGCCAATTGAGTTTCTATAAGACAAATTTCATATTATATCACATTAGTCCAAAGTTTCCCCAAGATTATTGCATAACCCAAATTTAAATTTCTATGAAATTAATGCCAAAATAGCTTCAAATTCGATTCATTTATATCAAAAACTAAAAAATGCCCTGCAGGTTACTTCTACCAATTGGGTTATTACTAGGTATAAGACAAATTTCAGATTAGTATCTCATTTGTCTAAAGTTTCCCCAGGATAATGCATATCAACAATTTTAAATTTCTTTGAAATTAATGCCAAAATAGCTTCAAATTCGATTCTTTTGGATCAAAACTCAAAAAATGCCCTACGGGACCATTGGGGATTTGATCAAATAACAAAATTTGCAGATTATATCGCATTTTGTCTAAAGTTTTCCCCAGAAGATTGCATATCAACATTTTAAATTTCTTTGAAATGGATACAAAATACCTTCAAATTCGATTCTCTTGATCAAAAACTCAAAAACCTAAGACAAATAGTTACAGATTATATCACATTTGTCTAAAGTTTCCACAGGATAATGCATATCACACATTTTAAATTCCTTTGAATAAAATGCCAAAATAGCTTCAAATTCGATTATTTTACATCAAAAATCCATAAACTGCCCTGCGGGGCTACCTGGGTCCCCCTTGTGACGGCGCACTACCTTTTCCTTACATTCATTGATCACCGATAATTTTAACCCCCACCCAAAAGAAAGTTCCTACGCGCCTGCCGCTGGCTTGTAGCATAGTTTTGCCAAAAAAAGTTCACTCTGAAAATGGGCCGCTTTTTTACCGTGGGCCGGTTTCTAATCTGTTGCCCGGTAAGAAATTTTACCCCAGTCCGACACTGGTTATACAGCAGTAGGTTTACATGTAATACACAAAGTAACGACCCTTAAGCCAGTGTTGAGTAAGTTACTTGATAAAAGGAACTTCGTTAAAGTTAAGTTACTTGGTCAAAAAAGGAACTTAGTTAAAGTTAAGTTACTTCATGAAAAAAGGAACTTACAAGTTACCAGTTACCCAAAGTTACTTGCAAAGTTACTTTCAAAGTTACCGATAGATTTTTGAGGAAAAAAACGGGAATATTGTGGCAGGGTTAGTGGTTTCAATTTCAAACGTAATGTAATACATGCAGTTTAGTATTTTTGTCTGCACATAGTATCACGGCGAATAGTTTCATTTTCACGCATTTCATCTCCAATATAAATCTACAATAGATAGAAATTCACACGTAACGAAATTGAAGTACAAGAAGAGGTTATAAACAATGCTCTGCACAAGTAATGGCGACGATGGTTGAAGGGTGAATGAGCAGCTGTGCTACGTCACACTGCAACAAGCCAAGGTCAAGTGAGGACTGAGGGGGTGAAGTGAAAGTGATTCTCATTGGTTCTCCCTCTACCTACCCCTCACCCCTTATCAACACTGGCGAGAGCATGCACATTCCACAGCAATGACTCATGCAGCTGCACTGCCAGTGAAAACTTGTTTTGATGGCAGATCGCTACTCCGGAAGTATAAGTTGGGAAATTTTGGGAAGATTGATGAAAAAGTAGTCTGTTCAAACGAAAAAAGGAACTTTGCAAGTAACGTAACGTAATATAAACGTTACATCAATAAAGGAACTTTATCAGTTAAAGTTCCTGACTGAAAAAAAGGAACTAAGTTACCACTAAAGTTCCTGAAATGTAACGCGTTACCGGTAACGCGTTACTTTCGTTAAGTTACTACTCAACACTGCCTTAAGCAATTACACTTTATTAGGGCATGTGGAATTCTGATTAATAATAATTATAATGAAAAATATTACGATATGGTTTAAAATAGTGCAGTAAAATGTTCCTAGTCGATTTTAGTATTTATAAAGTAACATTTTATTCTGAAACTTAAGAATTAAATGGTGATGGAGTTGGGGTAGACAGATTGTGCTTCGAGATCAGGAGAAAAAGAAGATTGGAAGAAGATTTTGGAGGAATCTGGGCAAGAGTTTGAAGAATTTGCACTAGGGAAGAGAAGACGCAGTTGTTAGAAAGAGGTATGGTTGAAGAATATGTGAAAGAGAGAGTGGAGAAAGGGGAATTGTAGTCAGATAAATGCTGCTGAAGACGAATCGGCTGGCCCAGCTTGCCAGTTTCGTAATGCCCTTAGAACAATTATAATAAATCAATAAATATCTTGTCCAAGCAATACTACGGAAGTATCGGTATATAAAGAAAGCACTAAGATTCAATATATAACTGTTTATTCAACATAAAACAAACACTTGTAAAGATAGAGGCACTCCTCTAGGAAAAAGCTAAAACACGTCCAGTCATGCTTCCTCCTGCAGATCAAATGGGCTGATCCCAGGGTTGCTCCACAGGAAGTCTTGGTATCTCCAATGCTACCAACTAAACTTATAGTGGTGCCAACACTAACACTATGGAGGGAAAATTTAAATTGCTAATACTCGGCGATCCTGATAAAATGTTCGTCCTCGAACACGGTAATAAAATTTTAAGTTTGAGGTTAAGTTATGATGAATCTATCATACTCTAAACACAAATACACTGTAATGTCAAATTACTAGCCTAAACACAAATGCACTATAATGTCAAATAACTAGGCTAAACACAATTGCACTGTAATGTCAATCACACATAAGGCCGCAACCAAGAAGGTCACTGCGTTCTTCGCTGCGGTCTGCAAGGAACAGCGAGGCCTCGGACTGGTTCCGCAACTCGGGACTCGTTCGGCTCTGCGTCTTGGGGCTCGACCTCTGCGGCTCGGGACTCGGTTGGCTCTGCGTCTCGGGACTCGACCTCAGCGTCTCGGGACTCGGTTGGCTCTGCGTCTCGGGACTCGTCCTCATCCGATGCTGAGTCGTCCTCACCATCCGTACACTGCCACCCCTTCAGCTGTGAACCATGGGCAGTGGTGGCGTAGAACTGTCCAGGCGTGTCCTCTGCAAGTTGAGACACCCTGTATGTGTCGCTTGGTAGTACTTTGGTCACTACCAGTGGGCCTCGGTACTTTGGTTGAGTCTTCGTTGGCTCGCCGGTATGAACGGGAGCTCTCTTCATGAAGACGACCTCACCTTGGTCGAACTGGGGTCCACGGACATGCTTCGCGTTGTAGCGTTTCTTCCACACCTCCTGCTGAGCCTGGATCTGCCCTCGTGCAGCATCCTGTAGCAGGCGTGGCTCTGTCCAGTTGTCGCTTCCAGTTGCTGTGGCTTCTCGGATGGCTCCGTCGTTAAATCGTGGCTGGTATCCATGTAGTAATTGGAATGGCGACTTTCCAGTGGTCTTGTTCATGGAACAGTTTAGATCTCGTTCGATAAGCTCTAGGTTCGCGTCCCAATCTCGATGACCTTGGTCATGAATGCTGATGGCGATGGTTGGAGTCAACGTCCGGTTGACTCTCTCGACCTGGGCATTCCCGATTGGATGCCTCGGGGAATTCAATGTGTGTGCGATTCCGTTCTCCCTGCAATAGGTCTCGAATGCCAGAGACGTAAAGCAGGTCCCTCTGTCACTAATTATTCGTTCTGGAAGTCCGTGTCTAATGACGTACGATTTTACGGCTTTGAGCAGGGACTGGGAAGAAGTGTTGCGCGCTGGAAACAATCGCACAAACTTAGTCAGATTGTCAACCGCTACCAGAAGGTATTGGTTCTGTCGTGAACTTGCGACAAATGGTCCAAGATGATCGAGGTTGATCGTCTGGAATGGTCTTGTGGCAACAGGAACAGGATGGAGATGGCACTGGGGCTTACCGCTGGGTGTTTTGTTCACAAGGCATTCGAAACATTGGTGAATGTGCTGCCGAACATACCTGCGCATTCCGGGAAACCAGTAATGTTCCATGATCAAGTGAACAGTCCTGTCCAGAGCAAAGTGGCCCATAAGGTCGTGGTGTTTCACCACTATGCTCTTCCTCATGCCAGTCGGAATTATGAAGAGAGGTTTCTTTTCTGCACCTACTAGTTTGCATAGTCTGCCGTCTCGTAGGATGATGTCGTTCACGGAAGCCATCTCTTGTTTCGTACGTTCCTCCGGATCCTTCTTCAGTATCTCGTAGAGTTGCTGTAGACTCGCGTCGCTGCGCTGAATTGTCAGAACTTGATCCTCAAGGGTCAACGTGATATACATGCCAAGTCTTTCTTCGATGATAGTGTCTAGTGTGTCTGAGCTCTCCTCGGTTGGTGCTCGGCTCAACGCATCCACATGCGCCATCTTCACCCCTGAACGATGTCGGATTTCCTTGATCGAGTATTCCTGTAACAGATAACTCCATCGCGCGACTTGCGGGTTTTTAGTGCGCATCGCGTTGAGGTGCACTAGCGCCTGACAATCTGTCACAATGCTGAAGTCGATGCCAATCAGAAATTGACGCAGACGGTCCACTGACCATACAACAGCAAGTAGTTCCAATATCGACGAATGATAGTTGCGCTCAGCGTCAGTAGTCTCCTTGCTTACACAAAGGACAAGGTGAAATTGGCCATCCTCACCGTGTTGTAGCAATAGACCTGCAATACCGTCGGCGCTGGCGTCTGTGTGTAGTTCGGTGGTTGCCTTTGGGTTGTAAAGTTGCAACACAGGTTCTGAAGTAAGCTGATGACGAAGGTTGTCAAAAGCCTGGGTCTGCTGTGCTCCCCACACAAAGGGTTCCGTCTTCTTGGTAAGGCGAGTCAGTGGTTCCGCGATGACTGCATAGTTACGAACAAATCGGCGAAAGAAACCTGTCAACCCGAGGAATCGTCTCACCTGATGAACATCGCGTGGAACTGGGAATTCTCTGACAGCCTGAGTCTTCTTCTTTCCGGGGCCGATTCCTTCCTTTGAGATGACAAATCCAAGATATTCTATCTCTCTCTTTCCAAATTCACACTTGCTGAGGCGTAGCGTAAGTTTCGCCTTTCTTATTGCTTTGAGAACTAAGCGCAACTTGCTTAGCATCTCCGACCAATCTCTAGATGGCACTAGGATGTCGTCAAGGTAGCACATTGCTACATCGTTACGCAGAGATCCGAGAGCTCGATTCATCATGCGTTGAAATTCACTGGGCCCGTTCACTAAGCCAAACATCATCCTGTTGAACTGACCTGTTTCGTCTGATGTGATGAATGCCGTCTTGACCTTCGCTTCTTCTGCCAAAGGCAATTGAAGATAACCATGCGCCAAGTCAAGAACGGAGAATAGAGCCATACCGGAGAGATTTTCCAGCTGCTCGTCGACGGGCGGCATCGGGAACTTCGTCTTCACAGTCTGGGCGTTGAGCTGGCGGTAGTCTACAACGAGTCTCGGGTCACCATTCTTCTTCCGAACAAGTAGAACAGGACTGGCGTAGGGCGACTGTGTCTCGGAGACAATACCGCATGCCTTCCAGTCTCCGATTAGCTTCTTGATCGTTTCGCGGTCCTCTGGGTTAGTCCGGTACGGGCGGCAGCTCACTGGGGTGCTACCTTCCACCTCCACAATGTCCATGGTGCTGAGGTCAGTATATCCTATGTCTTCAGCATCCACATGAACATCTTCAGGCTTGATGTTCTCAACTGAACGTTGGGTGTTGCTGGAACGGTCTTCATAGATGGCGGCCTCTACAATGTCGTCTCGAGCAATCGTCTGCCCCTTTGCAATGTGAACATCCTCGCAGCTCGCAGAGATGATCGGCAGGTTGGCTCTTCCGTTCTTCAACTCGAAGAGACTACCTCCAGCTGTGAAGAGTCCATCTTCATTACCGGCACTCTGAACGTCTACGAAGTTAATTGTGTTCTATTCAAGAACACAATTCTCAGAAGCGGTGAGTCTTATCGAATTCTTGATCGGTTCGATATCTAAGTCTTTGAAGGGAGACTCGCTTCTGTATCCGAACACAAGCTTGTCATCGATCTTTAGATAAACAATGTGGTCTTGATCGACAAATGTTCGTCCAATGATCAGCGGGAGGCTCTGAGCGTTGTCGGGCACAACTAGAATTGTCACATCCTTCCCAATGATTCCGTCAATAGTAATGTCACTTATCAGCTTACCGATTGGCTGCAGCACTGGAGTTGTTACATCTCCGAAGGCGTACAGCTCACTGACAGCTGGTAGAATTGGCAAACTGCAGCGGGCTGCAGCTGTTACTGTAATAGTGCAGCTGGAGCTACCTGGGTCAACAAATGCATTGAAGTTTATTCCGCGAATGTTTGCCAACTTCAAATATCGGAGAGGGTCTATCCCCTCCTTCCCATGTACGAACATTACACCGTTCTTCGGTGCAGAATTTCCATTGGTCACTGGCTCGGATGTGCTTGGAAGCGTAGGGCAGTACCGGGTCGTGTGGCCCTCCGTCTTGCACTTGCCGCAGAACAGTGGCTTCCTCGGCTCTGGGCAGTCTGGCGATATGTGACCGTACTTCCTGCAGTTGTAGCATTGTGGATCTCGCGTCCCATTCGTCGAAGAAGTCCTTCTAGGGGCATGTGATCTCGAAGAGTTCGAGTTTGCTTTCGCTGGCGCAGTGGAGGTCTTGTCGTCGTGGGTAGCTGGCTGGCTGGTAGAGCTGGTAGACGCTGGTTTTCCTGCCAGTGCCGTCGGCCGCTCTTCTCGTCGTTTCGTGGCCACCTGCACTCGTTCCTCCTCTAACTCTTCAAACTCACGGAGATCAGCAAGCAGATCGTCTAAGTTATAATGAACTTGCCCCATGAGGTGGGCGCATGTTTGTCGGGACCACAATCCTGCTAAAATTTGTTGTTTCATGTCTTTAAATGTCATGCCGACATCTTCACAGAGTCGGGCCTTCTCGTGGAAATAGATATGCGAATTCTCACCTTTCTCTTGTATTCGGTTCATCTGTCTCTTCCACCGTTGTGGGAGACCGATAGAACCTAGGAACGTGGAAGTGAACGCACGGCGGAACTCACTCCAGTTCGTAATACTCACGCTCGCCCTCGCGAACCAATGTTCCGCAGCACCCACGAGGTGCGTCCTGGCCGACTCCAGCTTAAAGGATTCCGGCCAGTGGTGCAGGTTAGCAACGGCTTCCAGCGCTCGGAGCCACTCCGCTGCCCGATCACATGATGTCTGTCCATTGAAATTTGGGATTCCTTTTGCCAGGTCTGGCATGATGTTGTATGCTGGTGGAGTTTGCACTATTGGAGGTGGAGGAGGTTGACTCCTCAGCACCGCCAACTCCTGCAGAACAGTCACAAGCGACTGCAAGATTGCTTCTTATACATTGGTCGCCTGGACGGTTGGTTGCTGGGTGAGGTTAGGTTGCTCATCTTGACGGAGCTCTGGATTGAGCATAAAATCATCCTCCTCACGTAGGAGGGCTGCATCTGAGAGCAGTCTCAGGTTATCAGAATTAGCCATATTTAACACGTGGTGCAACAAAATACAAAATTAATGTTCAATGTTCACAAAATCTAAAATAACACAATAATAAATGCAAATAACGAATGTTTGCATTCACTAGGCGCAAAATATACTCAAAATGTTAATGGATGGCGTCGAAATAGGCGGATTACACAAAAGGCCTAAAACGTGGTGTGATCACACGAAGAATCACAGTCAATATCCCACTTCTGATTATTATATATCAATAAATATCTTGTCCAAGCAATACTACGGAAGTATCGGTATATAAAGAAAGCACTAAGATTCAATATATAACTGTTTATTTAACATAAAACAAACACTATTAGTTATATATTAGTTTTGACAGTTTTGACTAAAATATTAGTAGGTATTCGAAATATACTTATAGTTCATAATTATAATAATTATAATAACTATAAGTTTAATATTAATCTTCACTTGGAATTCCTCAATAATGTCAAATGCCAACTGTAATATTACTTATAAATACCTACATATTTTAAATTTTAATACTCTACTTTAAGAATACTTTCCTAAATACCCTAACATATGGGGGCCTCATTATTGAGTCTCTCAAGGGTCAATACATTGTAATATGTACTATTGTAATGTGAAAAGGAAATAAAACTATGAAACTATGAAACTATGAAACTTGTAAAGATAGAGGCACTCCTCTAGGAAAAAGCTAAAACACGTCCAGTCATGCTTCCTCCTGCAGATCAAATGGGCTGATCCCAGGGTTGCTCCACAGGAAGTCTTGGTATCTCCAATGCTACCAACTAAACTTACAGTGGTGCCAACACTAACACTATGGAGGGAAAATTTAAATTGCTAATACAATGTTGGGGAAGGAACTTGTTAAAATAACACATCTAGTGGAGCGGTCGCTCCACGCCAGCCAAGTCGTACGGCGCGCACACTCTCATATAAAGGCTGGAGCAAACCCACTTTTACTGTAAGCATCAAAGTGGCATTTTCGGCCTACTGGATCATAAAATTGGAAAATCTCACATTGTTGCGAAATATCTTAATTTCGAGCTATGGCCCACCCCACCACATATACCAAATTTGGGAACAATAGGTTACGCCCTTTGCGAGCTATAGGGCAGTGAAAACAGTGTTTTAGGGCGGTTTTCATAATAATAATCTCAGTAGTAGTAGTAGGGTGGAGCTAAAATCTGGTAAACAGGTAACAGCCTAAACGGCCGAACCGATTGATTTCAAATTTTTACCACGTGTGCACTTTTGGCGTCTGATTTGCCCTCGCCCCCTTGACTTTTTTTGTGCCGACATTTTGAAACCGGAAGTGACGTCATATCTCCTCAACGGCTGGACCGATTAGAACGAAATTTACGCCAAACGATTCAGACGGTCAACTATATAGGTTATCATTAACAAAAGACTAAAAATTATGTTAACGTAACCGGAAATGACGTCATAAAATTTGAAATACTTCGATTAGTATTTCGGCAACAAAGGTTGATCCGATTATTTTGATATTTATGTATCGTATGTACTTCTGATATCTCATTTGACTTGTTATAAAACCAACTGGAAGCCGCCATTTTGAAACCGGAAGTGACATCATATCTCAAAAACGGCTAAACAGATTTGAACGAAACCAGCGCTAAACGATTTAGACGGTTACCTTTATGTTATATCATCAGTTATATTTGCAGTTTCCTATACCAAAACCGGAAATGACGTCACACATTTTTAAAAACTCACAAATTTACATTTTGATACAATAAATACTATTTGAGACAGCTTATAATAAGATGTAATCATGTTTAAATTAAAATTCAAAGAGTCAGAGATTTCAGCCGCCATTTTGAAACCGGAAGTATCGTCGTATCTCGAAAACTGGTAGTCTGATCGGTACGAATCTAGTGCTCAACGATTCGGAAGGACATCTCTATTCTCTATGGAATAGGAACAGTCAAACTAGAATTTTCCTGTTTATGAGCCCGGAAATGACGTCATTCAAATTTAAAAAAATTATAATCCCCATTCTATACAATGTTTACATATTCAGAAAGCTTAAAATATTACACATTAATTGTAGATATAAATTCTATGTAGCAGTGCATTAAGTTCAGCAGCCATATTGACAACCGAAGTGTTGCCACATCTCGGAACTGGGTTGACCGATTGGAATGATAACTTTGCTATTCTTCATAAAAGACCATTTAAGCAAATTTATAGCAGATTTTTTATAAGTAGTAACCAAATTGTAAATTGTGATTTTTTTTACATGACTTAAAAATTGTTCATTCGATTTGTGTCACAAATTTTAAGAATAAACTAAAAAAAGGAGTGATATCCCCATAAAAAACACTCCGTGTAAAAATACCAGCCAAGTCTCTTCAACTAAAAAAAAATATATGAAATCTAAAAATTCTGCACTGAAAAGTAGTTATATCAAAAAATGAGCCAAGTCAAAACTTTATTTGAAAATCAAAAAATACTTGGCGCATCGTTTTTTTAGGGCATTATAGCCTAGGTATACTATATATGTATATTTTATGTATATTTTATATCTGGCCTATACTTCTAAGCTATTTATATACACGATGCGCCAAGTATTTTTTGATTTTCAAATAAAGTTTTGACTTGGCTCATTTTTTGATATCACTACTTTTCAGTGCAGAATTTTTAGATTTCATATATTTTTTTTTAGTTGAAGAGACTTGGCATATCAAAAAATGAGCCAAGTCAAAACTTTATTTGAAAATCAAAAAATACTTGGCGCATCGTTTTTTTAGGGCATTATAGCCTAGGTATACTATATATGTATATTTGATGTATATTTTATATCTGGCCTATACTTCTAAGCTATTTATATACACGATGCGCCAAGTATTTTTTGATTTTCAAATAAAGTTTTGACTTGGCTCATTTTTTGATATCACTACTTTTCAGTGCAGAATTTTTAGATTTCATATATTTTTTTTTAGTTGAAGAGACTTGGCTGGTATTTTTACACGGAGTGTTTTTTATGGGGATTCCTACTTTTGTGCAAACTTATAAGTGAGTGCATTCAGTATAGTCGTAGGTATGCAAGGAACTTTAACATCAAAAACTTCGTATTAGGCATGAACTTTTGTATAAACTTCACTCCTTAACTTCACACCATTTTCAAAATTGATTAGTGGTTATTTTCGTGAAATCATGAAATATCAAGTAGGTAGGTATTACCTAATTAAAATGCATTATTTCTACATCAGTCAGTTTTTCTATGGTAAGAATCTTCATTAAGAGGCAAACGGAAGCGAACAGGAATCGCACGGTTCGTCAGAGCTTTTTTTAGAAATTTTGTCTTCCCACTAAATAATTTTAAAAAATCAGATAGTAACGACCCATAACAGCTCAATAGACTAAATAATGCCACACACTGGAGTT